>RQTK01000381.1:282170-292740 GCA_003991915.1 Elysia chlorotica | reverse complement strand
GAGAAGAAGAAGAAGAAGAAGAAGAAGAAGAAGAAGAAGAAGAAGAAGAAGAAGAAGAAGAAGAAGAAGAAGAAGAAGAAGAACAACAACAACAACATAACAACAACAACAACAACAACAACAACAACAACAACAAACAATAACAATAACAATGGAACATTAACAGGGATAGGATTAGATGGAGAGAGAGAAGGAGTGAGAGATAGAGAGAGAGAGAGAGAGAGAGAGAGTGATGGAGGGAAGGAGGGAAGGCGACAGACAGAGAGACAAACATTGAGGGAGAGAAAGAGATATGCACTTAATGAAATGTACTCACCTAAAATCACCATTGGAAATTGCCAGCAATATGTGGAAGAAGAAAAAAAGTAAAAATCAAAATTCTACAATTCTACAAAATCATTATGAGAGAAGAGAGAGGGAAAGAGAGAGCGAGAGAGATAAAGAGAAAGAAAGAAAGAGAGAGATAGATAGAGAGAGAGAGAGAGAGCGAGAGAGAGAGAGAGATACAGAGCAAAAGACAGGCATACATCGACAGTTGCAGTAAAAACCAACTAATCGAACGTCGTTACATCAGTGAAAAGGGAGGCAAAAACAATATTGTTCTGTACTCGACCCTCATATCACCCCCATCGGGAAAATCCATTTAGTCAGGATGACAGTGTGCATATCATGTACAGATCGATGCGATGTTCATCTTTAATTGGTTTCCTTGGTTTCATGCGAAATTGTACAAGTATGGAAAAGACGCACGGGCAGAATTGAAATTGTGTTCTCATATGCAACAGTTAAAAGCACTACATACTGAGTTATTACATGGCGTGCTATTGATAACAAGTCAGTTTATCCTTTCAAACCAGTGATTTTTTTTATATTGTGTACGAAAAACAGTTAAAACATTTTGCTCGTATTTTTCTCTCTCATTGCAAATGAAAATATTGAATATTAACTTCTGTGATAACCTTTAAAAAAAAACAATAAAAAAAAACAAGAACAAAACAAGCAAAAACATTTGTTCAAACAGTCGATAACAATCATACAAATGCATTATCTTTCATCTTAAGAGTTCAAATCAAACTTTGCATAAATTTATTCCCTTTTCTCTTAGCTCCATTTACCCAAAAACAAACAAACTCCTTGACACTTTTAACGCCTAAACCAACACATACACACACACACACACACACACATCTCCGGGGAATCCCGTTTTTCGCACCAACGCTCTACTTTATACGACATGCTTTATTTTCGTATCAAGACCTTCAAGACCTTCAAGACCTTCAAGACCTTCTACCATTGTCGGCGCTGCTTGGATCTAGATCTGGATCTGGAGTGAACAAACTGAGCAAACTAAGCCGTGATAATTTTGACAGCCCCACCCCAAGTAAAACAAACCGCCAGATGGGTGTCATGTCTCAAAGACTATAAACACCGGCATACCATCAGGGGCGTCTCGCTCTGCGTAGTGAATACATTGATAGGTATCTAGGTCACCGGGGGGGTTGGGGTGTTGGGGGTGGGGGGGGGGGGGGGGTAATTTTGAAGAAGCATATGGCTCTGATGTTTATAGAGAAAGGGGGTTGAATTGAGTTGGGTTTAACTATATAGGTTATAATGTGGACGGACCCCAAGACTGACGTCTGATAGTTCTATGTGCTGCCACACACGAGACAGGGCAGGGGAAATATGGGGGCATCCAGAGGGAGACAGAGAGAGAGATAGAGAGAGTGAAGGGAGGGACATACAGAAAGACAGAGATTGATAGTCTTAGTGTGAGACAGGCAGCAGACAGCCTGTCATAAAAAACAGAAAGAGGGAGCGAGAGGGAGCGAGAGAAATAGAGAGAGGGCGATAGAGAGAGACAGAGGGAGATTGGGGGGATAGCTCTCTTCCGGTTCCTCCGGCTCCAACCCGCAGACATCTTGACGGACCCCAGACGTATTGCGGTCAATATAAGGTCATCATCCTATGTCAGATGCGATAGATAGGCCTGGCACCGAGGCATGTGTTGAACTTCGTGGTTTATCCCTCCCAGAGGCACTGTTTGATTACTAGGTTTCCTAGGTTACAAGGAGAATTCTGAAAGTATATGGGGAGAACCTGCTGAGATTTGAACCACTGACCCTTTGGTTGATGGTCAAGAGTTGTACCCACGACTTTTTTGCTAACTTGCGCCCCAGAAAGTTTATCACTGAGTTAGTGAGTAGTATTTTGTTTTTGTTTTTTGTTTTTGGTATATGTCTTTCTGAGATCACCTAGATGCTAGCTATAGAAGGGAGAAATTGCTAGGATGCAAAACTCGACCTCTTGCTTGTAAGTCAAGAGCGCTAACGTCTTAGCTATCCGGCGTCCCAGAATAACATGGCTAAATAGGTTTTACTCGCCTTACAAATGTTGTCTGATTTGCTAAAGGCTAGATAGATGCGGAGGAATCAGGCGGGGTTGAAACCTAAACCTTTTTCTTGTTAGTCTAGAGCACTTAAAACACAGCTCTATTTGTGCCAAATCACTACGTCAACGTAAGTTTGGTGGCCGGTGTAGTAGATCTAAGCTTTCTCACCCTCAATAGGTTTTCTGTCTTTCTGTCTGTTTCTTTGTTTCTCTCTCATTCAATCTCTCTCTCTCTCTCTCTCTCTCTCTTTCTCTCGCATTCCCTCTTTGTGTCATTCTCTCTCTTTCTCTCTTTCTTTCCTTCCTTCTTCCTCCCCCTTTACACACACACAAACGCCAAAACCTTCCTCCCTCCCTGTTTCCACCTAAGAGTAACAGCAGCTTGTATGTGATAAGATGGACAATCTTCCCCCGGGTGTAAAGAGGTTAATTCTCCTGCATGCTTTTAGATCTAGTTGTTGCTTCCACATCTCTCTCAGTTCCATCAGATCCATCCAGATAGATGTATGTACAGATCATAGGATTTGAACATACAGATCGAAGACTACACAAGACAGAAAAAGGTCTACGCTCTCTATGGGGCCTGGTATGGGATGGTTATTGTTTTTTTTTTGAAGGGGAAAGAGATGAATGCAGTTGACACTTCTTTCTCTTCACTCAGCTCTTTCTTTCTCTCACTCTTTCTCTCACTCTCTCTCTCTCTCTCTATCTATCTATCTATCTCTCTCCGCTCTATCACATAGGGGTGCAATGAATATGAACATTCCGTGAGAAGGGAAAAGGAGGAGAGAGAGAGAAAGAGAGAGAGAGAGAGGCATAGAGATAAGAAAAAGCGTGATAGTTGCACCAGAAGCATCACCTGCAGGTTGAGCAAGGTGCCTGGCTGTGACAGCTCATCAGGCATCAAGCATCTGGCCGAGCTGAGCTTTTAACTTCTTTCACAGGCCAGGTCGAAAAAACAACAACCCAGCAACCCACAAACACTTAAACACATACCCAGGTATTTAACAAAGAGTGCAAACCAAAGTGTTTAACTGACATGCCTTTGCAATCATAACAGCCATTTATTTGAAGGCCGAAGTAATGTCTTTAATTTTTCCGGAGAATCCTTTATACAGGTACATGTATCAAGAAATTGTACCAATAATCTCGCATCTCCTAGTCTTCAGTCCAGAGCACTAGCTGCTGAGCCAGCTATTGCCCAAACTTTAAAAAAATGGAATTACTAAAAAGATTAAATTCAGGGTTAAGGCAAAAAAAACAGGCCTAAAATGTATTGATGCGCTATCGCCGGAGATCTACAGAATTTATTATAGCTGACTAAGTGAAAATAATTATGATAATTTTATTTATTCTACACAGCACACATTCCAAACAAAACAAAACAAACATTTAATGGATGTACCCACACACTGTCATAACACCTACGTATTTCCATACTATCACTGGCATGTCCAGTCGGTTTGCACCCGATGACCCCCAGGTCTAGCCCCAGTGGTCAGTGTGTCTCACGTTACGGTCTGGACTGGACACCAGGGACTGAACACTGGACACTCGGACACTGCACAGTCAGCGTCGCCTCAGAACCACTTTGATCTATCTCCATTGGAAATAAGAAGGAGATGGAACCAAAGCTGTTGTAGAGGGACCGGACAGTCAGCGTCGCCTCATAACCGCTTTGATCTATCTCCATTGAAAATAAGAAGGAGATGGAACCAAAGCTGTTGTAGAGGGACCGGACCGTGGTCACGCAATGCCGCGATCCCCTCGGGGGGTGGACACTGGCTGGACAGACGAATGGTTGAGTCATGCCGGACTACGCGCGAACTCCGGGTAAGATTGAGCTAACGTTAAATAACTTTTAATGCATCGCTGGAACTAAATTTAGCTTCATGTATTATATGTGTTATTTTGGCGTGGACTTAGTGTAAGGTAGAGCTTATGTTAAATTCTATACATCACCTAAATAAAGTTTACTTAGTCGCAATGTGTTATTTTAAACTTTACGAAGTGTTGTGTATACAATAAAGTTTACTTCATCGCAATGTGTTATTTTCAACTTTACTAAGTGTTGTGTATACAATAAAGTTTACTTCATCGCAATGTGTTATTTTCAACTTTACTAAGTGTTGTTTATACTATAAAGTTTACTTCATCGCAATGTGTTATTTTGAACTTTACTAAGTGTTGTTGTTGAGTTGCTTTAACGTCCAACAACAATGTATAGGCTATAGTGTGGATGGGCCCCAAGACTGACGTCTGACAATTTTATGTGCTGTCACACACGAGACAGGTCGGGGATGCCATGACTCCTGTCTCAGCCCGTCGCATAAAATTACTAAGGGTAATGTGGGTAATAATATTGAACACAAGTTGACTGAGTGTACGATAAATATATGCACTGCTGTGCCTGCATAAAACACAATGCATCATCATTCTTTACCCACTCTAGCTCCCCACATGTATCACCGTAATGTGTTATTTTCGTAGAGAGTTAAAATCAGTTAATAGGAAACTAAACTGCATATCATATTTCTGTCGAAAATGAAAACATGACTGCATAATGTAAATTATGAGGAACTGTTCGATTTACATCAGTTTGTTCTTTGTTCACGCATGCGTTTTGCATAATATTATGTCCTATATTACATGTAGAAAAATTCCTAGGATAATTGAACTGTACCCAGTGAACTCTATAAGGTTTGCAGGAATTCATTCTCTCTCTCTCTCTCTCTCTCTCTCTCTCTCTCTCTCTCTCTCTCTCTCTCTCTCTCTCTCTCTAACAATGACGTAAACCCTTTACCTAATAATTTCAGACTTAAATCTCGTAATAGTGATGGTTGGGGCCCCAGATCACGCAGTCGGTAGAGCTCTGGATTGATAAGCAGAGGTCTCTTGGTTCAAATCTCAGCTGATGAGCAGAGGCATATTGGTTCGAATTTAAGCTGTTTATATTTTTTTCCTTCCTCTTTCAAAAAATGCTAAATAGTTTCTTCCATTGCTGTCTACTATCTAACGTCACTTAAAAAAAAATACCACAAAATACGATAAAAAATCTATCAAAGAGGGCAAAAAACATAGAAAGGCTCTAAGAACCAAGGTTGCTCGTGCGTTGCTAGATCTGGACAAATTTAATCGGATCGGCAGACGACATAGGCGGCGGTCTAGGACAGGAAGAGAGCAGTAGCAGACGACACCTGTAGCGTCAGGAACTAGAGGATATAGTGGAGGCTTTGTGTTTACAGAGGATCTAGAGAAAATGGAGACGGTGGAGGGAAGGCGCTTGTAGAGGGGTGGAAGTGAATAGAGATCTTGTATAAAGTGAATTGTGAGGGTTTGTTGTATTTACATACGTTTTTGTTGACGTAGAGGCAGTTTGCAATATGATGTATTATATTACATAATACAAAATTACATCATGATAATTGCATTGTACTGTCTTTTTAATGACGTAAATCTATGGAGATATATAGCCGATCTGCGAACTGTTGTTTTTCTTTTCCTCGTTTGATCACAAAGCATGCAATGATTTATTGCAAGGGACGTACACACAGAAACACACACGCGCTCACACATCACTATCTGTGCACACACATATACCACTACTCCGGGAATATCCAAAGAGCGTCCAACAAAAAACAAAATAGTCAACCCCAAAACCCAACTTGCACGCAATCATGTCGATTGACTTGAGTGAAAACAATATTCTCAATATTTTCATGTCTCTTAAGTATGTCGACCTTGTGAAAAAAACAAAACAATAGCGGAACACTATAATTTTACATCTGACAAGTTTCTAGAATTGACAGCTTGCCATGAATGTCTAGCCATTCTGTGTTTGAAATATTTATTGCACAATGAACGGCAATTCTTTAACCATAATTATTTTGAATTGAATGCTGGGTTGAAATTGAGATATACTGCAAATAGAGCATAGCTTTCTTTTTAATTTGAATATGACAATCATCTATTTCCCGAAAGTGCACAAAAAGTTTAAAATTTTAAAGTGCCAATTAAAAAGTTATTGATTATTGTGTGTGTGTGTGTGTGTGTGTGTGTGTGGTGTATGTGTGCGTCTGTCTGTCTCTCTCCATACATCCCATGCTCTCTCCCACATTTGTCTCGTTAATTATCTCCGAATGTTACTGTAACCCGTGCGCAAAAGAAAATTTTCGCACCAATAATTAGTGCGCAAATTCCTTGTCAGCCGTAAAAAAAATTAAAATAAAGAATAGAAAGAGAAACAAAAAAGAAATGGGGAAATCCCAATTCCGATTCTTCATTCCCGTAGCCCTAACCCCCGGTAATTCCGATCCCCTTTCACTTGGAACAAATCCCCTCTGCTCCTAATTAGCCAAAACGGTTGGGCGCGAGGCTGAAACAAGAACCTTCAAGCCAGTCCTCTGTTGGCAGAGTGCTAGAGATCTCGGGCTAATCCCAGGGGGTGGGGGGGATGCAGGCTTAAACCTCGCCCCATGTGTCGCCTTAATCCGGGGATTTGGTGCGGGGGATGGGGCGAGATGGGGGGATCTGTCAGCGACAGGGCTCTCAGTGCCTGGGAAGTGGCATGTGCCAAATTCGCTGCTTAAGACAGAAATTTCAGAGCTCGAGGTTTGCATGGTTTTTTTCTCTCGAGGTCAAAAACAATTTTTGAAAGATTTTCTTTTTTTACAAATTAAGAGAAAAAAATGGAAAAATAGAAAAATCCTGCAAACAAATCTGAGGATTAAAAGACAACAACAAAAACAAAAACAAAAACTGTACAAAGTTCTTAGGAATGTGCTTTAAAATCATGTAGCTCTGTGTTTTCCACAATTAAAAATAACGTAGCGGCTCGCAATATCCAAAGAGCAACAATACAATAGTTTCTTTTTCTACATATCTGTGTGTTTGCTTCTGTCTCTGTCTCTAGCGCTCGCTCGATCTCTCTCTCTCTCTCTCTCTCTCTCTCTCTCTCCCTCTCTCTCTTTCTCTTCCTCCCTCCCTCTAAGCCCCCGTACACAAAAATACTATCACAGGACTTAACGCCCCCATATACATTATTTTCCAGTACAAATGCACAAATGTACTAACATTCCTAAAACACCACACTCTGCACTCCTCCACACTTCCTATCTAGCCACCTAGATCTAATCACCTATTAATTTTCCCCCCACCTTTTCACGATCTAACAGCGACCGACACACGTCCAATAACTAGGGACCCAAGTACAACGTCGATCTAGCTTACGACTCGTCGTAAACCTTCTTATTCTCATATTCTTCTGACGACTGGTAAGTTACTGCGACATTGGACGTCGGATGTTGTACTTGCGGCCCCTAGTATGATCCTTTACGTCGTCACCTGTAGCGGAACGGGAAGCTCAGCCCGGAGAAATGGCTTTACGGCGTCGGCGACGCAGCGGGGTTTCTGTGGCGAGGGTACTTTGCGTACTTGTGAAGTTATTGCAGGTTTTACGATACCGGGACACATGGAGAAAATGAAGACGTAAGGTAGGGGAATATATAATTAGATATGCACTAGTTTATCATATGGATTTCTTGGGAGAACCTAGGATGCATTGAAGCCAGAAAGATCAATCTCTCTTGCACACTCTCTACCAAACGCAGATAAGACAAAAATATTATCGTATTTACCCCTCTCTCTCCCAAACGCAGAAAGAGAAAGCTCTACATTAACTAAGTCTCTCTCTCTTTCTCTCTGTCTTTCTCGCTCTCTCCCTCTCTCTCTCTCTCTCTCTCGCTCTCTCTCTCTTTTACGTTAGACTTCAACCCTAGAATCCCGGAACCAATGAGAAATCAGAAAACAGAAAACCCTGTGTCTAAGGCCAGGGATTATGTGACCCATCATTGCCGTGGTTATCGCAAAACCTGCACTATGATGGTACTTCTCTCTGGTCGCTCTATAGTACTTTGAGTCAGTTTGACAGTGCTTCTATGGTACTTTGAGTCAGTTTGACAGTGCTTCTATGGTACTTTGCCGGGCATCTCGGAGGCGCAGTAAATGTCAGGCCCCCTATCTCCACTCCGCCGTGTTCTGGGTGATTCACCTGTCTGTGGCGGGTTATGGTCTGTCGCCCTGGACTGGTGTAAATGGATGGCTACACTTCTACACGGAGTATCTCTCTCTCCCTCCCTCTCTCTCTTTCTTGTGGCTGGTGGTGGGTGGTGGAAGAGGAGGGAAAAGGGGGAGGGATTATGCAGGGAGGGAGGGAATGAGATTAAAAGATTGGTATAGGTAGATACTGTTCATAGGCAGGTCGCTAGAGTGTTTGAGAAAGAGACAGAGAGAAGTGGGATAGAGAGAGAGAGAGAGAGAGAGAGAGAGAGAGAGAGCTGAGTCCCACATACCGACATATTGTGAGATGCATTCAAAATGAAATAAAAGTAAACGCTGTGAAACAGAGGTAAATACGAACAAAGGAATACACAAGCAGACAATACAATAAATTTAAAAAAATTCAAATTTGATTTTGTGGAGTGGAAGGGAGTGGGGTGGGGAGAGAAAGAAAGAGAGAGAGAGAGAGAGAGAGAGAGAGAGCCACCTACCATCTGGAGTTACAGCAAGCATAACACGACTCGGCAAAAAACAAACATTTTCCCAAGAACAATCGACACACACTCGGCTGGCGAAAGCGGAAGACGCCAAAAGTTTACCGAATCGATCTTCAAACGAAAAGGGAAAGGAAATACCAACACCGACATATAATTCTGGCGCATCGGTGCATTGCGCACTTCCGTTACTAAATATGGAACACCTTAGACGCTCTCAGAGCGAAGTCAAAGTCGATTTGTATGGTTTGTATGGGCTATAAATAACCCGGCGTTGTCATTAGTAGTTGTCGTAGGTTTTTCGGAATCGACCGATAAGTAAATAAAAGTATATTAGTGCAGGAAATGTGTTAAAACTAAGGAAATCTTATCGAGTTCTATAACGACGAAAGGTTTGTAGCCAAAGCCGGCATGATGTTATTGAATAAAACGCTATTTTCGTAATATTACGACCTACGCAGCAAATGTACAGGTATAGTAACCAAGACTATTTACAGTAACAAAAAATGGGAGTAGAAAGGACACAAAATATGTTATGAAAAACTCGATTGTTGCATTGCATGGGCGGTATTTTTTTTACCTTATTCCGTTTTCTTCGATTTTGCTTATTTAGAAATGCAGTTAATGGTTGTTCGGGTTTTTTTTTCCTCCCCAAATAAACATGATATGATGCAATGTTAAGGATGGAAAGTATGTCTTGTGTAAGAAATGTCTCTTGTAAGTGGAAGACAGCAAAAAACGATATCTTTGAGTTCCGAGTTGATTTAATTATCGGGATTTGCGACATAATTCAGGGATGGTCTGTGTCTTGTTTGGCTGGTTCTAATTTTGGCAAAAGGTAATTAATCTGTATTTCAGACTTCAGTCTCGAGACTCGTCCACGTTGGCATAATCGATGTTGCTAGACCAATTACGATTATGAAGTTCAAAATAAATGTAAAACGCGTTGAGCAACGTGATGTTATGTTGACATACATTTGACGGTGGGTGATATCTCTCTCTCTCTCTCTCTCTCTCTCTCTCTCTCTCTCTCTCTCTCTCTCTCTCTCTCTCTCTCTCTCTCTCTCTCTCTCTTAATGTCTAAATGTCTGTCTTCCTTTCCCTCTCCCAACATCATATTGTTTGACCTTTCCAGATCTAAAGGTTTGACATTTTTCTTTTACCAGAAAATGGGTGAACTACTTTTTTTGCCTCACGCGACCCTTTACATGAGTAATTACTGTAATTGTACACTATTAATTTTAATTGCTTAACAATGTTAAGATTCTTTTATTTAATGTTATGCGCACATTTAGATCTGCGTCATAGTTTATTGTCATATGTCATTCAATAATTCGTTGGGGGGTGTTTTCTTTTGTTTCAGAAGGAAAAATAATTACTTGCAGTATCTATCTATCTATCTATCTATCTATCTATCTATCTATCTATCTATCTATCTATCTATCTATCTATCTATCTATCTATCTATCTATCTATCTATCTATCTATCTATCTATCTATCTATCTATCTATCTTCTATCCGTCTATGTATCTATCCACATGTCTGCCTGTTTACCCGTAATTATTTCTTCCAATCGGTTGATCATCCTTTTGAACGTTAATGAGAAAGAAAAATTCTTATTCTCATTCAG
>RQTK01000381.1:193279-215812 GCA_003991915.1 Elysia chlorotica | reverse complement strand
TACAACGTACAACAATGCATAGGGATTGGCGAGCATGCTTTTCCATAATAATTACTTAAAGTTGGGACTTGTACACATTTTCCCATTGGGAAAGTGAAAATAATTTTTATGTTACATTGTGAACGTACTCCAATAAAACGAGTAATTTCGATGGAAATTATTGCGTTTCCATTATTATTTTTATTATTTTTACTATTATGTGGAGATTTATACATTTTAGGAGAAAAGAGAAAACAAACGGACCACACTACATAAAAAGAGAGATATTGCTAGATTTTGGTAGATTATGGTACCATTTAGTATCCCGAAGTAGCGGGAATAAAAAAGGGGTTTCCCAAGAAAGGCTGTTGAAGTATTCTTTGATGTTTTCATAATGGCGTCCAAATTCTTGCAATAAACGTTGTGTGATATACATCTTCATGTATATGCATAAATATCCACGCCTCAACTTTTGTAGCGTATTAAAACTTTTGTTTACTTTGTTTTGACTTATTTCCTTTGTATTTTTTGATAATTTATTTAATTGTTAATTTATTTTTTATTTATCGTTTATTTATGTATATAGTTTTCAAAAACTAACGTAGTGATACATATTCTTGCAAAATCACGACTTTATTACCATGGAAACCAGCGTTAAGACCATGATGGCGGTACACAGTATTGGGTCAAGCACTGATTGCAATAACCTGTGGCGTCACGGTCAGAGATAACTATAATGATAATTATTCATACGCAGATCTCAGCACAGGGTAAAATCCCAAACTGACCGGAACTCATTAAGTCTTCCAAACTGACCGGAACTCATTAAGTCGTTATCTGACATCTCATTAGGAGCGATGGATACGGTGTATTGCGGGGAGCAGGGTTAGAGTGCCAAACTTATGCCAGGAAAACGGATTTTTAGCGTGAGTATTACTACACTTTAGTTGAATAGGGTTATACATTTCGATTGGTACCAAGGTTGGCAGGGTTGGTAGTGTTTGGGGTGTGTGTTGGAACCATTGATAGAAGATACGTTTAGAATAATTCGTGTGGCGTCATGGATTCCACAGTTAGTTAGCCTGTATATGTAAGGGTTAGGTTGTCAAACGTATGCCAAGAAAGCGTGTTTTTAACGTGAATATTTACTAACTTCAGTTGAATAATTCAGTTGGAATCGTTGATAGGAGAAACATTTAGGATAATTCGTGTGGCGTCATGGATTCCACAGTTAGATAATCTGTATGTGTTAGGGTTAGGTTGTCAAACGTATGCCAAGAAAACGTGTTTCTACCGTGAATTTTTACTACATTTTAGTTCAACAGAATTCTACCATTGGGTTGGTACCAAGGTTGGCAGGGCTTGGAGTCTTGGGGGTTTATGTTGGAACCGTTGATAGGAGATACATTTAGGATAATACGTGTGGCGTCATAGTTTGCCAAACGTATGCCAAGAAAGAGTATTTCTACCGTGGATTTTAATTACACTTTAGTTGCATATGATTCTACCTTTGGGTTGGTACGAAGGTTGGCAGGGCTAGGAGTGTTTGGGGTGTGTGTTGGAACCGTTGATAGGAAATACATTTAGAAAATTTCGTGTGGCGTCATGGATTTCACAGTTTGTTAGCCTGTATAGGTTAGGGTTAGGTTGTCAAACTTATGCCAAGAAAGCGTATTTCTACCGTGGATTTTTACTACTTTTGATGAATAGGATTCTACCCTTGGGTTGGTACCGAGGTTGGCAGGGCTAGGAGTGTTGGGAGTTTGTGTTGGAACCGTTGATATGAGATACATTTGGAATAATTCGTGTGGCGTCATAGTTTGCCAAACGTATGCTAAGAAAGCGTGTGTATACCGTGGATTTTTACTACACTTTAGTTGAACAGAATTCTACCTTTGGATTGGAACTAAGGTTGGCAGGGCTATGAGTGTTGGGGAATTGAGTTATTCTCTAAATGTTAGGGTTAGTTTGCCAAACGTATGCCAAGAAAGCGTGTTTCTGCCGTGTGTTTTACTACACTTTAGTTGAATAGGATTCTACCGTTGGGTTGGTACCAAGGTTGGCAGGGCTAGGATTGTTGTGGGTTTGAGTTGGAATCGTTGATAGGAGGTACGTTATAGAATAACTCGTGTGGCGTCATGGATTCCACAGTTAGTTAATCTGTATAGGTTAGGGTTAGGTTGTCAAACGTATGCCAAGAAAGCGGATTTGGACCGTGTGTTTTAACTACACTTTAGTTGAATAGGATTCTACCCTTGGGTTGTTACCGAAGTTGGCAGGGCTAGGAGTGTTGTGGGTTTGTGTTGGAATCGTTGGTGGGAGATACATTATAGAATAACTCGTGTGGCGTCATGGATTCCACAGTTAGTTAATCTGTATAGGTTAGGGTTAGGTTGTCAAACGTATGCCAAGAAAGTGTGTTTCTACCGTGAATTTTAGTACACTTTAGTTAATAGAATTCTACCTTTGGGTTGGTACCAAGGTTGTCAGGGCTAGGAGTGTTTGGGGTTTGTGTTGGAACCATTGATATGTGAGATACATTTAGAATAATTCGTGTGGCGTCATGGATTCCACAGTTTGTTAGCCTGTGTACGTTTTTAGAGAGTGCCAAGGGAAGGCTAATTAGCGTAGATGTTGATAATGCAGGGGAATCATGAATAGTGGATGGATGGATCTAGATACTATAGAGTATTAAGAAGGAGTGGTTAATATGGAAAAGTTGGTGGAGATTTCTTATAATTATGGTTTTGATAGCAATGATAGCTAAAGAAAAATTTGAAGAAGAAAAAGAAGATTTATATAAAAAACAAATGTAGAAAGCTAAGGGAAAATGTGATAGACATGTAAATGAATAGAGGGACGGGTAGAACGATAAAGAAAGGTGGATGTGCATAATTATTGAGACAAATTATCTAGACAAAAACAAAACAAAAAGAAGAAGAAAAGATCAATACAATTATTTGTGTCGAGGGATATAATGTTACATGTATAATTAATTAAAAATGGAACTTAAGGGGGGGGGGGGGGGGGGAGCAGATTAGCACAATGTACAACAATACATAGGGATTGGCGAGCATGCTTTTCCATAATAATTACTTAAAGTTGGGACTTATACATTTTCGGCGAGAAGTGAAAATAGTTTTTGTGTTACGTTGTGGACATACCTCAATAAAGCGGGTAATTTCGAGGGAAATTATGCTGTTCCATTATTATTTAAAGTGGAGAATAATACATTTTCAGGGAAAAAGAGAAAACAAACGGCCCAGAATTCATAAAATGAGAGATTTTGCTAGGTTTTGTTGCATTATGCTACCATTTAGTATCCCGAAGTAGCGGGAATAAAAAATGGTTTTCCCAAGAAAGGCTGTTGAAGTATTCTTTGATGTTTTCATAATGGCGTCCAAATAGAGAAAGAGACAGAGAAAGAGAGAGATAGGCAGACCATACAGGCCGCCAAACAGACACAAAGAGATAGTGAGAT
Source organism: Elysia chlorotica (assembly GCA_003991915.1). Classification (NCBI taxonomy): domain Eukaryota; kingdom Metazoa; phylum Mollusca; class Gastropoda; family Plakobranchidae; genus Elysia; species Elysia chlorotica. The sequence goes on along the minus strand of RQTK01000381.1, from coordinate 212,352 downwards.
AGGGAAAGAAAGACAGAGATAGAGGGGGAAGAGAGAGAGAGAGATAGAGTGAGGAAGAGATTTGTTAAAAAAGGAAGGTACTCACCTAAAAACACAATTGCAGGATGATGATCAGTATGTGGAAAGGAAAAAAGCATAGTTTAATTGCAAGGTAAGTGACAATGAGAGAGGTGTATGGTATTATAAAGAGAGGAAAGAAATAGTTACATTTTAAAAGATTATGGCGACTAAATAAAACCAACCCAAACAGACAAAAACATCAACAACTTAAAACATCATTCCAACTAAATTTTAGAAAGATAAGACAAGATACACTTTTATCGCCCATCTAAGCTGTCATCACCAAATCACGTTACACGTAGTTTTAAAACATAAGTTGATGTACTGCTGTTGTTGATGATGCTGATAATGAACACGACGACCACAACGAAGACGACGATGATGATGATGATGATGATGATGATGATGATGATGATGATGATGATGATGATGATGATGATGATGATGATGAAGAAGATGAAGAAGAAGAGAACGATGATAGCTGCGATGATGTTTAAAGAGGATATTTTCGTGATTAAGAATTCTCAATCATGTAGCTGTTTCAACCGTCAACGACTGTTTCAACCCAAATGTTTAAACTCATTTGTTGTAATCTACTGAGCCTCCTCTCAACAATATTTTGTGTGTGTGTGTGTTTTGTTTTTGTTTTGTTTGTTTTTTACGTTGAACATAGGGGCCCTATTGTTGCCTACTCAAGTTTCTCAAATCCCCACATCTTGATAGATGTTAAACTAAAGAAGCAAAGAGCCGGTTCGTAAAATCATGTGTTATAACATAACCCCGCTTATTATTGTGTCATTACCAGTCAGTTTTCCACGTCTTCACCTGATGTAAGTTTTGTGCAGTAAGGGCCCTTTGGCGGGTTACGCTCCAAGACTTTTCCGAAAAAAAGGGTCTGTATATGGAGGGAGGGAGAGAGAGACAAAGAGGAAGAGAGAGAGAGAGAGAGAGAGAGAGAGAGAGAGAGAGAGAGAGAGAGAGAGAGACAACACGATTTAACATGTTGTTTTTAGTTTAAGACCATGCAGTTTGTGGTTTCATGTACCGATGTTTTGCACGTTAACCAATGATAAAGACTGATCTTTTCATTTTTGTGCGTGTTTGTGTGCGTGTGTGTGTGTATGGGAATGTACCGGCTAAGATTCAAACCACAGATTGGCTCTAATAGATCCAGAGAACAAGCGACTGATCTTCAAGGCTCTCTTTGCAATAGGTGCACAAGTGAAATATGAAAATAATGTACATGTAAATGTATGCATCACTTTTTGCGAATTTAGGATAATAAACAAGTTGGCAGTTTTGTTCAGTAGGATTTTGCGTTGAGTTGGTTTATCATAATTCGATGATATATTGTGGACGAGCCCAAGACAAACGTCTAACAATTGCACGTGCTGCTACATCGAAACAGTTTGGGGTAGCAGTTGAGTTGGTTTACCGTCCAACATCAGCACTATATTGGCTATATTGTAGACGAGTCCAAGACTGACGTCTGGCAATCTTATGTACTGCCACAACACGAGACAGGGTGGGGATACCATGACTCCTGTCTCAACCGATCACATTAAACTTACACCGACCCAACCAATAGGGGACGAAATCGCCAGGGCTCGAACCACGGAAATTTTGCGTCTCAAGCCGATGTCCTACCCCAAGGCCACCGTACCCCCATGTATTGGTCTAGATGTAGATGAAGATGTAGATGCCTGCGCAATGCAGTTCTTATATTAACCCCCTCTCCAAAGCTAAAACCACCAGACCCTGTACACAAAGTGTCTAGATCTATATCTTTACGGCTGCATCTTAACCAGTCTTAGCACAAAAGAAGGAAATTGTTTCCTTGGAAGTCCAGATACATTTAAACGCGTCATGTCTGTAAGAAAAAAACCCAACCCTTTCAGACCATCAAGTCTGGTATACAAAGCATTGTAGATCTAGATGTATTAAGATGCCAACCATGTCGTTCTTACATTAAAGGAAATAGAATACTTTCTCTTTTTTGCCCCCCAAAGCCCCCGAAAAACATCTAAAAGCCGGGTCTAAAAACCCTTTCAGACGCACTCAACGTCGGTTTTATTATCTATTTTTTATACTGATATTTCGTCAAATTGTTATTTACGAGGAGGGACATTTTTCAGCTTAGCCTAGGCTAAAAGCTTGCTCTGTGGATTGAGAGCACTAGAGTGTTGGCTTGTTGATTTGTTCTAGTAGTACATTGACAAAGTCATTTAGAGGTGCAAAACAGATATCTTTTAAATAACCTCACTGTCTGATTCTCTGGTCTTTTTTGTTGTCTGTCTCTCCACCTTTCTGTCTGGATTTCTGCCTGTCCGTATCTCTGACTGTCTGTCTGTCTGTCTGTCTGTCTGTCTGTATGTCTTTTTCTCCATCGGTCTTTCTCCCTCGCCTCTCTGTCCCTCTCCCTGTCCCTCTTTCTGTCCCCCATATATCTCTCTCTCTCCCTCTTCCCCTCTCTCTTCTTTCTCCCCCTCTCTCCCCTTTCTCTCTCTCTCAGAACACAACATTCAGCAGATCTACGCATGTAGCAACAAGTACAGTAATACAACCCCTATGACGAACAGGAACGCACGTTAAAATAACAACAGTAAAAACAACATTAACAAACAATACAACAATACATACATGGACCTCAAAAAGCTTCCGACACGCAGAATGATGTAGATCTAAGGGTAGTAAGTACAATAAGAAAGTAGATTAAGACTCTCGACTATCGCATCTTATTTTACGAGAAGTCAGGCGTCTAAACCTACGAGCTGATTGTACTTACAACAGCTAGTCGTAGCCTATAATCTAGGCGGTTCAGGCACCTACACCCCTATCTCATTATCTAGAGCACCTCTCGCATAGGCTTGGTCCCGAACCTCTTATGGGGTCTTGGGGCTTTGGTCTTTGGCGCAGCGGACAGAATTCACTGTTCTTCATGTTCAAGACACTGGAGGTTTTGCGAAGTCGGGACCTTTGGCGAAAACGACGACGATGGGTAAGGGAATAAGCACCGGTGTCCCATTATATCGGTATCCCAGATAGACTTAAGAATCCAAACAGTGATCAGTTGAGCTCAACATCAAACGTCAGATTTAAACAGGATATATTGTTGACGGGCCCCAATATTAATTTTGGACAATTTCATGCGCGGAGATATATGGGCGGGGAGACATGGACTCCTGTCTCAACTGGTCCCACTATATGCCAACTAGTGGAGCGATAACAAAAAAAACCCCGTAAAAACACCACCACCACCACAACCATCACCATCACCACCAGAAACACCACCACCACTACCACTACCACCACCACCAACCACAACAACAACAACAACAACAACAACAACAACAGCAACGTCAACAACACCACCACCAACAACAACAACAACAAAACGAGCAACAGCAGCAACAACAATAAACAAACATCAGAGTAAATGCTAAAGTGGCGTGGTTAAGATTATGTCATTCGTTCCGGGTCGTGTGGATGGCAAAGTCTCTATTGTAGCTTAACAGCCCACGGACCGCTGGTCTTTGGTTGTCTTTGGTAGCCAATGTTGATAGCCTTTTGTTGGCCTTGTCTAGTATGGTACATATATACAGTGTACAATGTTCTAGGGGTAGATCTGTAGGCAACTCTGTGGGGCTATAGAGGTATAGAGGTAGATCAAGGAGGTGATAACGTTTCAGGGTAGCTACGTCATCGGCTTGGAATGGAGGCTTGGATGGAGTCATGGTTCTAATGGAGTGCCGTAAGGAAGAGTTCGTGTAATGAGGCGTGGGTGGGAGGAGGGGGTGGGAGGAGGTGGTGAGAGGAGAGGGACAGAAAGAAAGATTAGAGAGAGAGAGAGGGAGAGAGAAATAGATAGAGACAGCGAAAAAGGCAGATAGAGAAAGAGAAAGACTGAGAAAGAGACAGATAGTTAGATATGTGGATAGATAGATAGATAGATAGATAGATAGATAGATAGATAGATAGATAGATAGATAGATAGATAGATAGATAGATAGATAGATAGATAGATAGATAGATAGAGAGACATACGCAAGAGAGAGAGAGAGAGAGAGAGAGAGAGAGAGAGAGAGAGAGAGAATCAGAGAGAGCCAGTCACAGAGATAGCCGTAAGGCATGCCATGTCCAATCACTTCATGGGCTGCGCATTTTTTTATACTCACACCGCACCACAGTGCACTGGCGCGCACCATTAATATTTACAACGCCCTATTTCTGATTGCTCCCTCTCTCTAACATTGAAACAAGCTACCTAACCTGCAACCATAGATTTCTATTAATAGAAATCCGTACCTGCGACAAATAATCAATTCAATCTTTGCGATACACACAGCGTTAATGAGTGACACAATCACGCCCTTTGGCATTGGGTTTTCCCATTGGTTGCTCATTGGTTTCGTAATTATAGATCTATGATTGGAAGCTGGTGCGAATGGCCTTTAGCTATCGTCTTCGTGTTCACTTTGTACACTGTAATCGTAAGGCCTCCAGTAATCAGGTACAGTGTACTATCGACAAAGCAGAATTACAGACTTTGCGACTTACGGGACAATAATGGGTGACGTAATTATTACGGTCCCTAGGCAAGGGCATTTTTTATGACTCATTGTCTCCGTAAGTTTAGGATAGAGCCATGATTAAAAAGTGGTATAGATGCATTTGATGCAGTAACAATCGGGGCGCGGTGGTCCTGGGGTAGAACATCGGCTTCCGACGTAAAAAATCCGTGGTTCGAGCCCTAGAGATTTCGCTCCCTACTGGTTGGGTCGGTGACAGTTTAACGTGACCAGCTAGAATCATGGTATCCCCGCCCTGTCTCGTGTGTGTGTCACCACATAAAATTGTCAGACGTCAGTCTTGGGCCCGTCCACAATATAGCCTATATAGTGCTGATGTTGGACATTAAAACCAACTCAACCACAACTACTCGTCTCCGTTTTCGCTATAATTGGCTGGTTTTCGCAAGGCTGCCAATATGTTAGGGCGACGCAGTCCATTAATAGACACGGGGGTTAGTTAGGGCCTTTTGTCTTTATGCTCTTGGGAGTTTCATAATAGGCTAGGAACGAGATGTGACTGATGTACGAAGTGGTCAGAGCATGGGTTGAAAATGTATTGTAGTACACTGTTAGTACATAGTCATAGGTTGGACCTGAGCGGACTTTTAGACTTACCTATGAGTATGGTCAGCTCTAGAGTAAATCAATAGTTGTAGTTGTACATAATTAAATATTGTAAAGGTTAGTGCGTTTCATATTATTCACCCCCCCCCCCTTCTCCATTAAGTTGAGAAATGTTCAACAACATTTTAATGATGCATAAGTGATTTTAAAAGTGATAAGGACAGTTGAAAAAAGTTCAATGAATAACATCGATCTCAGAGAAAAAAAAATAAGTTTAAATTCTCGTTGCTAAAGAGGAAGTAACCTTAATGTTAAAACAAAATTAACAGTAACAGTATTGGTGATGCTGATGTTGGTAGTGATGGAGATGGTGAAGGTTTTGAGAACAATAGTTCTATTGTATACTTATCATCCCCCCCCCCCTCAAATGCACATACACTCTCTTCCATATTATAGGTACAACCTACACAGTAATTATCTAATTATCTATCTCGTATCTCATACAAAAACAACCCTGAATGTTGTTAATTTGTTACAAACAATTCCAGTCCTTAAGACTATGCATAACAAAACTAAGTTGAAAAAAGAAAAGATAATTACGCTAATCTTTGTGTGTTTACAAAACTTCCGTCGGGTCTAAATTTGAAATTCAAAACAAACAACCTAAACAAAGGATATGATTTGTTTAAAAAAAAAAAACAGCAACATGTAAAAACACACCGGTAAACCATTCTATTGGAACCACTACAAGTTGGAAACAGTTCCGTTAAGCCTTTTCTCTTTGGGTGTATATCTGCGAGCACAAACAACTCTTTCCATGGCACAATGCATTAATACAAGCTTTGTGATCCACTTGACGTTAACGGGTGACATAATACTGCCCCTTAAGTATGGGGTTTTGTGATCGCCCATTGGCTCCGTAAGTCTAGAACAGAGCTATGATTGGACGGTGGTGCAGATTCCTTTACCTAACGGTCTTCGTTTTGCTGTGTGCCCCGTCATCGCAAGGTTTCCAATGCATGAGGAGCGACGCACCATTCGCACAACGCACAAAAATCTATAATCCTACGGGATTTTCCGGTCTTCGTAATACATGGAGCGCTGTAATATTGAGTTAAGCCTAGAGATAAAAATCTCTCCTGTATTTCTCCCTCTCTCTTTCTTTCTCTCTCTCTCTCTCTCTCTCTCTCTCTCTCTCTCTCTCTCTCTCTCTCTCTCTCTCTCTCTCTCTCTCTCTCTCTCTCTCTCTCTCTCTCTCTCTCTCTCTCTCTCTCTCCCTCTCTCTCTCTCTCTCTCTCTCTCTCTCTCTCTCTCTCTCTCTCTCTCTCTCTCTCCTTCTTCCTACTTTTTGTTCTTTCCTCTGTGCGTCTTTTCCTCTTCCTCGACGTCCTTTTTTCATTTCCTATGTACGTTTTGTTTTTTGTTTCTGTTAAAAACGGTGGGTTGGATTTAGACGCGCATCCATACAAAACGGGAGTTTGTTTTTTCACATAGTTTGTGTTTGTCTGCATGTTGTATGAGCAGTATTTGCCCAGGGGCATGTTTTCAAAGTTGTTTTGTTACATCGACATGGTTATGGCGTCTGTAATTATTTTTGTTTGTTCCACAGTGAAGTTTGAACGGGATAAAGCTTAGAGGATTATTAAATGGCGGACGGAGGGATATGTATGAAGGGATAACAAGTAGTTTCTGACTTGTGAAGGAAAAAGAGTGAGGTAAAAAAGAAAGAAGTGGAGGTGAAGAATAAAGGTATACAATGTTCTATTTATACAACTTTTTATGTTTGTAATAATTCGTCTTTTGAGTTGGGTAATTGGGTTTCTGTAGAGTGTGTAGAAGGCTCAATATAAAATGCATGTATTTATATTTTTTTTCTAGATCTAGATGAAAATAAATTGCATTGTACAGACTTAATGTAATACGAAAGAAAAACAAAAAACAACAAAAACACGTCATAAGTAACACTTAGAGGTTTATTCATTGTAGATTTTAAAAAAAATCAATTTTATGAATAAAGAACTGGCACATTATACTTTCTCTGTACTCCTCTATGTCTCTTACGATGCATTTCTTCTCTACCTGATACTCCACCCTCTCTCTCTATATCGATCTATCTATATTTCCATTTATCTACTTCTCCCTCACTCTCTTCAACCCCTCTCTCTCTCTCTTCCCTCTCTCTCCCCTCTTTTCCACCTCTCTCCGTCCCTCTTTCCTTCCACCTCTCTCCGTCCCTCTTTCCTTCCATCCCTCCCTTCCCTCCCCCCCTCTCTTCCATCTCTCTCCCTCCCTCCCTCCCTCCTTCCACCTCTCGCATGCCACATGTATAGACCCCATGCTCTTTACAAAACGAAGCAATTTCTACCTGTAGAGCGCCCGAGGCAGACTCCAGTCGTAGTCCTCAATGGGGACCTAATTTAGCAGGTGGGGCGCACAACTCTTGCATTAGCCTCCCCTTGTGAGAGTTGTCGCCCCTTGCGCAACCACAGCACCAATGGCGGCCGGCCGCTAATCATGGCGGATTTAGGTCACCGTCGTCAATGCGCCGCGCGCGGAAGTTACAGCTCTAGGCTGTTTTTTATGTCAATGGCGTGGCCGACACTGACAAGCTAATTCGGCATTAGGACAAAAAAGTAATAAAAATTACTACTAGGCGAATTATTATTATTACTACACATTACATATTTCTAATACAGCTTACATTTTTTATGGCGGATTTCTTTCTTTTCTGTCCTTGCTGGACAATAATGTCTAATGGTTTATGGGTTTATGGGTTTATGGGTTTTATGCCTTAGGATTTAGGTCGATAGAGAGAATGGTGTATTTAGTAAATAGACATAAAGAAAGTTATTGTGTGAGTCACTGACAGGTCTAATACTATGATGGTTACAGTGTAAAATATCTGTGTCACCAAGGCGAAAATAATAATAATAATAATAATAATAATATAATAATACCTTGCTGGACAATAATGTCTAATGGTTTATGGGTTTATGGGTTTATGGGTTTTATGCCTTAGGATTTAGGTCGATAGAGAGAATGGTGTATTTAGTAAATGGACATAAAGAGAGTTATTGTGCTGGGTCAATGACAGGTCTAATACTATGATGGTTACAGTGTAAAATATCTGTGTCACCAAGGCGAAATAGAACATGGGGTTGTCCGCAGGGCAAAAACATTAATTTTTCGTCACCTCAGATTTTTCCTATCTCATGTCTGAAATATCAAATCTTTTAGGTGTTCTAAAAGCGAAATAGGACGTTATATGACTGTCGTGAAAGATTTTTTATTATAGGTGAATAGTAATAATGATGATAATAATAAATAATAAAAATAATAATACGGAATTTTCTTTAATTACAGAATTTTTTTTACTCTTGATTCTCGAACCAACTTATAATTATTACTAGTCGAAATTCACAGTAGGGTGACAAAATGACCTACTATGACGTTTTGACCCTAATAATCTTTAAAAAAAAAACTGTTATTAAAAATAACAACAACAAAACAACTACGACAACATCAACAACAATAAAACAAAATAAATTGAATGAGCTTGGTAGCAAACCCAGCATGAAGAAAACCATTCACCCCGACACTGAAGTGGTTAGTATATTGTCCAATATAATTATGACTGTGTCAAGTAGGGTAAAAACCACCCCCAGGGTAAATGAAAATTGAAAGAATTAAATACTTTTGAGAAACATCCTCTTTTCAGCACCGACAATTAAGGGACACCGTGTGGTGCAGTAGTTACTGTTTTTGCCAAGTAAGCATGGGGTTGGGGGGGTTGAGTTGGTTTAACGTCCAACAGCAGCACTATATAGGCTATATTGTGGACGGGGGCCGGTTTTCGAATACATTGTACCAGGTAATTTTTAAGGAGACGCAAGGACCATCGACTTATCCAAAGTTGAAAAGTGACTTTTTTCATGGGGTTAAAAAAACTGAGTTTACTTCGATTTAAAAAAAAAGTGACTCTAGGGTTATAGTAAGCAATAGTGGTCTATATATCATGAAGGCGTAACTACGGGACATTCGAGTTATCAAAAGTTGCTTTTCTCATGGGATTAAAAAAAAAGGGTTTACTTCGATTTAAAAAAGTGACTCTGGGTTATTGTAAGCAAACGTCGTTAATATAATAAAGGCATAACGAAATCAGAGCATATGTTTAAATGGAGACTTAAATGGAGAAAAAAATTATATGTATATTTTTTACAAGTAATAGACCACCGTCTATTGGTTTTATGTTTATGAAGTCCACTACACAAGTATTTTAAAAGACTTAAAAAACCAACATCGATAAATCCAATGGTATTTCTTTTTATAATCGTACTAATCTTTCTTCGCAGAATAAAAGAAATCTTTGCTAAATAAGAGAACGCATTTTAAGCTTAAAAGATTATGTTCAAACAAATTGCATAATGTTGATAAATTGGAATATGTTATTTGATGAAAAGATGGTAACGGTTAAAAGAAAGTTACAGTTACTAACAGTACCATCGCAGACAAATATTCAAATTTGGAATCCAATCGATGACAGACAGAACTTGCATCAGTTTTGTAAACATCGTAATCCCGTGTCTACTGTCTGGTGCATTAAATTCTCCCCATCCTCCTAATATCTCTCTCTGCCTCTCTAATCATCTGTCTCTCTTTCTTTCTCTCTCTCTGTCTCTTTATCTCTATCTCTCTCTCTCCGTTTCTGTCTCTCTCACTCTCTATGTATCATGTTCTTTTCTTTTTGCCTTTTCTATCGTTTTGTCTGTATATGAATCTCTCTCTGTCTCTCTCTTCACGCGCACTCGTTTTCTTTCTCTCACTCCCTCTCTCTCTTTCTCATCCGCTTTCATTTTATCTCATTCCGATAGTATCTTACTCTTTGTCTCTGTCTGTCAGTCTGTCTCTCTGTCTGTCTGTCTGTCTGTCTGTCTGTCTGTCTGTCTGTCTGTCTGTCTCCTTAGTCTAATAGTCACGTGTTTACAAATAGCACCACTACTGCATTAAATAATTTTCTCCCTAATTTTAAACACACAGAAATCATACAGACTTAAAACTGTTCGGTAAACATCTTAACATCTTTCTGCAAAGCAGCAAAATTGCCAAGCATACATTTTCACCGGAAAATAACCTAACGAACCATGGTGGTTATTACAAATTAAAATAAACAAATAAAAAAAAAACCTTTACAAATAAGACGCGACGGGTGGTTATGATTGGCTCTATCTTTGGATGCATTCATCCATCCGTCTGGAACATTTTCTTTCATAATTATTTCTTTCTTTCTCTCTCTCTCTTTCTTATTTTCTTTTTTTTTTTCCTTTTTTTTCTTGTAATAAAAGCACAAAGTATAGAGTCACCAATTACCGACTGCATGCAAAGGGATATTTTTGAATTCGGATAATCGCAAGTATGACGTCTCTGTTTTATTTTGTTGCTGTTTGGTATTCTATCTGTCTTAAAAGTCCTCATTTGGGATATGCTTGTTATAGTTGTGTAATAAAAGCACGATTTATTTTCTCCATCTCCGATTTGTTTCAACTTACTGTCGCTACTTTTGCAATGTAATTTTAGGTTTCAATCATAGCAAAATAAAAAAATACCAAAACAGACAAGAAAACAAAACAACAACAACAACAACAATAACAACAACAACAACAACAACAACAACAACAACAACAACAACAACAACAACAACAACGACAACAACAATAACAAAGAAACTATAAATACTATTACTACTGCTGCTGCTGCTTTGTGCTACTTTAAATTTCTTCTAACATCACTACCTTAACTGCTATCAGAAAACGGATTTTGCTAAACTTTATTCCATATTGTCAGAATATATGATAGATGTTCATTAAGCAGAACCTGAATTGAGTCACTAATTTTGAAGTATGATGATTACAAAATAGAGAGGTAAGCGCACCCAATCTTCTCTTCTAAAAATTATTATGAGCCGCACTTATTTGCTCAGCAAATTTAAACCCAGTTAGACTATAATGGCTTCCATCTACGTTCCGTAACTCCGTAAGTTGGCTTTAACGTCCAACATGAGCCCTATAAAGGCTATATTGTGTTCTCTCTCTCTCTCTTTCAGTCCATAGTAGTATAGAGTCACCAATTACCGACTGCATGCACAGTGTTTCCTCAATGGGCTGGGATATTTTTAATTTCGGATAATCACAAGTATGGCGTCTCTGTTTTATTTTGTTGCTGTTTGCTGTTCTGTATATTTCTGTCCTAAAAGTCCCCATTTGGATTATGATTATAATAATTATGTAATATCGGCACGATTTTTTTTCTCCATCAACGATTTGTTTGAATTTTCTGTCGCTATTTTTGCAAAATAATTGTAGGTTTAAATCATAGCAAGGTAAAAAAACAACAACAACAACAACAACAACAACAACAACAACAACAACAACAACAACAACGACACCACCACCAACAACAACGACAACAACAATAACAAGGAAACTATAAATACTATTACTACTGCTGCTGTTGCTTTGTGCTACTTTTAATTTCTTCTAACATCACTACCTTAACTGCTATCAGAAATCGGATTTTGCCAAACTTTGTTCGTCATCGTAAGAAGATTTGATAGATGTTCATTAAGCAGAACCTGAATTGAGTCATTTTGTCGTAGATTCAAAATAAAGAGGTTAGCGCACCCAGTCTTCTTTTTTTAAAAGATTATAATGAGCCAAACTTTTTTACTCAGCAAATTTAAACTTAATTAGACTCTATGGCTTCCATCTACATTCCCTAACTCAAGCTCTCTCAAATTCCCAATTGACTTATTGTAAAAATAAAACAAAATAAAAATCAATAGATAAAAGTCGCATGGCGCTGCTGTTGCTAAATGTACTCATATAGGCTAAAGTGAAGAGTGTGTCTTTTTGTTTTGTTATACCATGTAGCACTGTTCTTGGTGGCGACTTTCTGTAGAACTGTTCTAAATTCCTGAATTCTCATCTAACGTTTATTGTCCGGTAAAGGTAAACAATGGCGCGCTGCGGGCATGTTGAAAGACACGTTATTCCTTTTTGTGTGTTACCGAAAGGCTTTGAAGATTGAAAGCTGTTTCAGTTTCAACAAAATTTTATTGGCCATGGCAAAGTTGTAAAATTTTTAACAGAAAGAAACAACATGAAAATTAAATTGCGAAGTAATATGGTAGAGATGTACAGGATCTGACTTACGGACCTAGTTTGTTTTTCTTTGTTGTTGTTTTTTTGTTGTTGTTGCATAGTGTCCAACTTCATCATCATATAGGCTATATTGTGGACTGGTTTCAAGACTAAAGTCTAATAACCTTAAGTGCCGACACAAAGATACAGTTTCGGGATACCTTGAACATTATACTGTTACGAAAGTCTATAGAAATTATCATAATACAGTGTACGTCATATTATACTGAGATAGATCCAACAAGTAAGAAATATCACGGCGGCTAGGGTTGGGCTCGAACCACTGACCTCCTGCATTGGATACTGACGCTTCTAAGCCTATTTCACCTTTCTCTTCATTCCTTTAATCCTGTTCTTCTAACTTTTCTCTCTATTTTTTTTTATATGTACTTTATTTCTGAAAATGGTACTCTTGGTCAAAGACAGCCCAATATTCAACTCCATTCCCCACACCTATTCAAAACTTCCCTGTTCTTCTTTAACGGTATCTGACAATACGTAGGCCCAAATAATTTCCAAAATCATGTCTGCCCTAATGCCCTTTTTGGCACAACAGTTATCACGGCATGTAATATCTAACTTCTAAGTATGTTTAAGACCATATTTATTCAGTCATTTTCCACACATAAACAATGCCGAGTTGTCACAGAACCGCTTGAGTGATAAGAAATGGCATTCTGTATAGCTAGCCCCGCATATCCTCGCCAGGCTCAGTAATTTAAGTGGACCCTATCCTCTACCATCAGGTTCTAACACTCTCTAAGTTTTGAGTTTTGAGTTTTCCAAGTTTTGACCGCCCCTCCAACACAGAGATCCCAGAGCGGAGAACAGAACTCCAGCATTGTTGACTCTGACAGCGAACAAACAAGATCAGCGCCGCAACGTCCAGCCGTCAAGCTCTGCCAAGGCATTAGAGATTTTGCGAGAGTGGATGTTTAGCGAAAATGAATACGATTGATAACGGAATCTACACCAGCGTCCAATCATAGCTTAGGTCTAACATTAGGAAATTAGGAAACCAATGGGAGATAAGAAAACTCCATGCCTAAGGGCGCGGTTATGTTATTCATTGTGTCTCATTGATCGCAAAGTGTGTAATACCAGGACAAGCTTGCCATACACCGGCGTCCAATCATAGCTAATATCTGGCCTTGTGGAGCCAATGAGTGATAAGAAAATTAAATGCCTAAGGGCGCGATTATGTCATCCAAAATCGTTTCATTGATCGCAAAGTGTGTAATGCTAGGACAAGCTTGCCACACACAGGCGTGCACAAAGTGGTGGAGTGGCGGACTCTGCTGTGACGCTGCATAACTTAACGCCTTTCGCACGGTGTCGCACGGTGTCGCACTATCCCGCACGATATACACGGTCCTGCACGATATCGCACGGTCCTGCACGATAAAGGTCTTTTGACACAGGAGCGCAAAACGAGAACAAAGACTATAGGTGAGGGAATCTCACATATGTCTATTAATAGACATCTGTGGGGAATCTACACCAGCGTCCAATCATACTTCTAGATCTATCCTAGACTTACGGATCCAATGATCGTTCAGAAAAACTCCTTGCTTGAATGGCATGAAAATGTTATCGGTATCGCCTTGTAGATCGAACAGTTTGTTTTGCGCGTCACATGATAAGAAAGGGTGACAGATTCACATTTTTAGATGTGACTTTCTTATCGCTCACTGGGTCCGTAAGCCTCGTAGAGCGAGCCTCGTTTTCCTACACGCTACAGGTACACGTCAGAGCTACAAGTACGACTGCTTAAACTCTCCAGTAAAACTAGAATTGGAAGCTGGTCTGAATTTCTTCATAATAATTATAATTATCGTCTTTGTTTCCGTTATAGGGCCAGTAATCGTAAGGCGTCTGGTATTGCATCGATGTCGCCTTTTACTTGACCGATCAGCGACTTGGCCGACTCTCAGATAATTATATGATTTTGTTATCGCTCATTGGGTCCCTTAGTCTATAATAAAACTAGAGTTGGAAACTGGTGTGAATTCCTTCATAATATTTATATCGTCTTTGTTTCCGTTATGGGGTCAGTTATCGTAAGGTCTTTGTTATTGCATCGGTTTCACTCTTTACTTGAACGATCAGCGACTCAGCCGATTGTGGGACATCGACAGTAATCATAAAAGTGGTTAATATTCAGTTGTTAATCGATCTCTGACCTTAAAAGCTCCCTACTGGTTGGGTCGGTGTCAGTTTAATGTGACCGGGTGAGACAGGAGTCATGGTATCCCCGCCCTGTCTCTTGTGTCGCAGCACATAAAATTGTCAGACGTTAGTCTTGGGTCCCGTCCACAATATAGCCTATATAGTGCTGATGTTGGACGTTAAACCAACTCAACAACTAACCTTAAAGGCGGAGGGATATTAACTTGCACTGATCTTCTACATGTATTAGTCGAGAGACTGAGTACGTTCTTTTCACTGATGGATCTTTGTAGGTGGCCGAAGGAGAACTGGCTCAATTGGTAGAGCGTTGGTCTCCCGATCGGTAAGTTCCCCGGATCAAAACCCACAATCGATTTACGGTTTAATTGCCTGATTTCAGTCCCCTACTGATTGGGTCGGAGGCATAACCGGCTAAGACAAGAGTCCAGGTATCTCCGCTGTGTTTCTGTGTGGCAGCATGTAAAATTGTCAGAGGTTAGCTTCGAAACCTGTTCACAATACAGTCTAGTGTCTGACGTTGACGCTAAGAAACAATCAAACAAAAACAAGAAAATAAATCAGCACGACGAAATCCTCATGATGTAAGGATTTGGTCTAATTTTTTTTTTATTTGTTATGGACAAAATAATTATAGCCCCATGAATTTTAAAGTTTGGGATAAATTAAAGTCGTGTTTTTACAAACATGATTGTGCCTTCAGAACCAAAAAATTGCCACACTTATCTAAAATTGGTTCGGCGTCTTCTTCAGTGACTACAGATTAGAGTTGGAAAAGAAGTGGAGAGAGTAAAGAGAAGAAAGAATGGAAAAAAATCCCAGTAATTGCATTGGTCTTGTTCCACTAGTTTGTTTTTCATAGTCGGAACATTATAAAATGCTTCTAGCGACCATTTATGTTACCAGGGGAATAATTTGGATTTCATAATTTCTTTAAGATGTTTGAATCGTTTTGTAATTTTGATTTTGTAGTGAGGGTCTTTACTCTGAATTAAGTTGAACTTCTCAACAAGTTAATTTGTTTGAGGGACACAAACAATTTTGGTCGTTGCGGAAGTTTTGATTATTGCTGTTTTTTTATATTAAATAGAAATACAGTCGTAGTCAGAGTTGATGTTGTTGTTGTTGTTGTTGTTGTTGTTGTTGTTGTTGTTGTTGTTGTTGTTGTTGTTGTTCCTGTTGCTCTGTTTATGGTATCATTGATGTTTTGCATGATCGTTTAATTGTTTATGTTTATGTTTATGTTGTCGTTATTGTTGTTGTTGTTTGTTGTTGATGTTGTTGTTGTTGCTTTCAATACTTGTTGTTGTTGCTCTGTACATGGTATCATCGATGTTTTGCATGATCTCTTAGTTGTTAACGTTTATGTTGTTGTTGTTGTTGTTGATGTTGTTGTTATTGTTATATTGTTGTTACTGGTCATGGTGTTCTTACTGTTCATGATATTGTTGTTGCTGTTACTGATTTTGGTGTTGTAACTGCTGTTGTTGTTGTGTTTGTAGCTGATGTTGTTGCTGCGGTTGTTGCTGCTGTTGTTGTTGTTGTTGTTGCTCTTGTTATTGTTGCTGCTTTCACTATCGCTGTTATCAGTACGTAAAGTCAACACCATTCACGTGCTAAGTAAACACAGCTTCAAGCCAAGTATGCAAAAATCCCAAAAACATTGCTTTCGTTTCTTTTTCTTTTTCTCCTTCACTTTTTTGTTGTTAAATTATTCCAATGTATCCATGTTCAAGCCTTGCCCGGGATTATGGCTTCATCGATAACAAAAGCGACCTGAGCGATTTACGTTCTGTGCAGGCGTGAACGTCCATAGATCCACCTTGATCAAATCTGCCTGGTGTTGCCTGGTATTGCCTGGTCTATGGCCCAGCACAGAACTCCGCCTGCCCATCAAAACTGGGACAATGCATTGTAGGTTTTTATTTGCTGTTTAAATGTATGGCACTCCGGGCCTTGCGGCTTGCGCCCACCCTGACATGCGCCGTGATTGTCTATGGTTTGGTGTTTTGGAGGGTAGGCCCATGCCTGGGTGATGATGAGACAAGAGAGAGAGAGAGAGAGAGAGAGAGAGAGAGAGAGATAGAGAGAGATAGAGAGAGAGAGGGATAGAGAGAGAGGGATGGAGAGAGAGGGAGAAAGAGAGAGACAAAGAGAAAGAGAAGGAGGGAGAAAGAGAGAGCGGATCGCGACGTTAAATACAGGGTCAAGTACCTTAATATTACATGTACAGACTTTGCGCTACACACGACAATAATGAATAACGTTTTTAAGCCGCATTTACACGGAATTCCCTCATCGCTCATTGGCTTTGCAAATCTAGGCAGAATTCCCTTACGTTTCGTCTCTGTTACGCTATAGGCTCTGTCTTCGCAAGATTGCTATTACCTGGGCCATGAGAACGTCAGAACGACTGGCGGTTACGAGTAATGAATTATTTTAACACGTCCATGATTATATTATGCGTGTAAACAATATACGCCTTGTGTTAGAGGCTCACTGATAAAATAAAGGCGGTAGGTTAGGGAACTTGCGATGTTGTCCAATCACAGTTCTATTCATGACTTGCTAGGCCAATGAGCGATCAGAAAATTTTATGTCAAAAAGTCGTGATTATGTCACCGGTTATCAGTGTGTGGATCACAATGACTTTAATTTTTGCTCGTTGAAATCTCTCTCTCTCTCTGTCTTTCTCTCTCTCTCTCTCTCTCTCTCTCTCTCTCTCTCTCTCTCTCTCTCTCTCTCTCTCTCTCTCTCTCTCTCTCTCTCTCTCTCTCTCTCTCTCTCTCTCTCTCTCTCTCTCTCTCTCCCTCTCTCTCTCTCTCCCCTTTCTCTCTCTCTCTCTCTCTTTCTCTCTCTCTCCATCCCCTCTCTCTCTCTCTCTCTCTCTCTCTCTCCTGGTTAAATACCGTCTCCTAGCTTCCTAACATAACCATATATAGCGTCCATAATGCATATAACGTTTGACCGTACCGTTATCAATGTCGCTATCAAGGCACGTCAAACTCTGATTGCGAGACGTAACCCCAGATCCAACATCTTTTCCCGACACGTAAGGTGAGGAACTTTACGCCTAATAGGCAACAATGCTGACGTTAATGATCCCGTCTTGTAAAACTGGATGAGGTTTTCGTAGGGAAAGATGGGAGAACGTGAAATAAAGTTTAATCCCCGTCTAGCGCAGTTGACGTTTTATAGTTCCTCATTCAATGGGATGCTGTTGGGTTTTAATGGGCATGCATTGATTTTGGTTGCTGAAAGAATCATTTCATTGTTATCTGGAGGCTTATTCTTACACGGCCTTGTAGACGATAGGCAATACATGTATCCTGATGATGGCTCATTTTTTGCAGTAGACGTAGAGGAGTTTGTTTAGGTTGCCGAGGAGGATCCCATACGGCGAAGGGTCCCCAGACTAACGTCTGTTAATTGTGGCAGAATGCAATTTTTTCTCAGACATGGGTCTTGGGACCCTTCCAAAAAAGATCTCCTAACAAGAAAGTGCTTTAAGCGGAACAAAGTGTCTCCGCTCCTACAACAGAAGTCATGTTGTCCCCGCTCGATCTATTTGTGGCAGCATGGAATTTTCAGACATTAGTTCTGGGGGCCCGTCATCAAATAAGATCCTACTCTGTTATCTGGAATATGTTAAACTAAGATAGAGATTCTCCGCCCCAAAGACATGCGTTCTTTTTCCCCGCTCTGTAAATATGTCAGACATTAGTTTTGGGACCCGTCACGTTATTTTATAACTTTGTGACCTAGAACGCGTTTAAGACTTTAATGTAGAACAGATTCTCCGCCTTGAAAGTACCGTTTTCAAGACTAACCCGTTTAGGGTAATTCGGATCTAGAGCGCCCACTCCACACAAAAGTGCATCGCAATCAGATCCGATATTTTAAAATTTCGAGAATTTCGTTTCGAATTTCGGAGACGGAGAAATAATTCCTTGCTTTGAATTACCCTAGCCTCGATTTTTCACTGAAATCACCCTGTCCGTTTTGTTGTGGTTAAGTCTCAAGAGAAAAAAAAATTAATGTGTCGTGGTTGGGGTGGAAAAATGTAGGAATTGAGAGTTAGGGAAGATTGGATCAAGACGAAGGAAATTGGAAAGTTTCGTTCCTACGGGAATTTAAAAAAATGTGATTTAGTTTCAGTTCAGATTTCTTTTAACTTTATTTCTTTTTGTGTGTTAATTTTCCGCCGATTTCTCTGGCTCTGTCCTAAATACGAGAGCGCTTCTAAACCATTTAATTTTTTAAAGTCTTTCATAATTGATGTGGAACATGAGTGCGACCCCTTTTCCCCCCTAAATCCGCAATGTTACCCAATTTCTCAAAGAATTTCATTTCTTTTAGAATTAATGCGAGAACTCCCCACGTTCCTCTTCCTTATTATCCTCCTCCAAAACAACAACAAATCACAAGAACAACAACAATAACAAAACGCTAACATTAACAATAACAGCAACGACAACAACAACAACAACAACAA
>RQTK01000381.1:156075-187664 GCA_003991915.1 Elysia chlorotica | reverse complement strand
ATAGTACCAGATAGTACCAGATAGTACCAGATAGTACCAGATAGTACCAGATACTACCAGATAGTACCAGATAGTACCAGATAGTAGCAGATAGTAGCAGATAGTAGCAGATAGTAGCAGATAGTACCAGATAGTACTATATAGTACACGGTGCCATTAGTAGTACCAGAACTGAGGAGTTCCACTCAGCTACATCGACACTCAGCATCCTGTTTTGAGTCGACGTTTTTTTTCTTCTAATTCTGCGCCATCCCCATCTCTTACAGCTGAAAGGGTGTGAAACTTAGCAAAATCTAAATCTATGGTATCATAAGGGTAAACTATTGATTCAAATACCACAAACTCCACACGTTTTGAAATTAACTCTTTGATAAAATGAACTTGGCCTATTGTTTGTCACACGTTTCTTTGTTACTAGGACAGCTCTAAAATCAGTGACATATCCCACACGAAATTGTAAGAGGTGTAAAAAAAACACACAACAAACAAACAAACAAACAAACAAACAAACAAAAACAAAACAACAACAACAACAACAACAAAACAACAACAATAACACAACACCAAACAAACAAATAAACAAAAACAAAAAACAACTAAGAACACAAAAAACACCAACAACGGAGACAGAAAGTTTTATGATAAGACACGATGGTGCTCAAACATACTAGAAAGTAATCTTACGAAAATTGGTCCATTTAGGGGTGTTTCATGTTTTATGTTTTTGAGCTATCATAGGGTTTTTGTTCATTACTTTGGAACATTAAAAAAAAGTCTTCAAGTCTTGCAACAAACCGGTTTAAGCCTGTCTTTCCACCCCACTTGCTTCTTAACTTCCATCCTTTATGCATCTTTTACCCTCTCTTCATATGCATTAAGCATTGTCACAAAGAGTTAGACGTCCCTATATAAAAGCCGTAACGCATAGACGCATTCTAGCAAGTTCGTTCAAGAAAAGGTTAATTGAGCTATCAAAAGATCTTAAACGCGTATATCTAAAAGTAGACATCTCTAAATCTATGGTATCATAAGGATTAAATATTGAATCAAATACCACCAACTCCATCCCTCTTTTCCACGTTTTTCCCTTCTCTCCTATTAAAACAAACAAACCCAGAGTATAAATCAATTCAGAAATCCCTGTACTGTATCAAATTCGTCTGGACAAGGCACGACGTCTCCAGAATAACTGGCGTAAACGTTTTAATCCTGGTATGCCATACTCTTACATAGCTCTTACGACAGACTTCTCTTCTTTCAAGTCGCGGGACTTCCGTTGCTATGGAAGCTTTAACACTGTCAGGAATTTCCGGAGGCCATTAATGCCGCCATGTTCCTCGGGCGCTTGCTGTCATCTTCAGATACGTGCACGTCCGGCCGATTAGTTCCGGTAAAGCTTTATCGGGAAGTCCCGAAAGCCGCTGTCATCTCGGGCTAAATATAGGCTTAGCTTTGGGCCTTATAAGGACATACTATTAGGGAAGAAAAAAGTGGAGGGAGGGAGAGAGGGAGAGAGAGAGAGAGAGAGAGAGAGAGAGAGAGAGAGAGAGAGAGAGAGAGAGAGAGAGAGAGAGAGAGAGAGAGAGAAAGTGCACTTACTGTGGAAATTGGTCAGATTTTTTCGTCTTTCTTTCGCCTTTTATTATTTTTCTATTTTTTTTCTCGTCACATATATATCCAACATTCATGAGTGGATTTGGTTAGTTTGGGGAGTCTAGGAGCATAAGTCTAGGGGCTTTGGCCCCGAAATTTCCTGGATTTCTGCGAGCGTCGGTTGGTCTATCAGATCGGAGAGAGCATCTGCGTTGATTTTCGGAATGTCCCATAATTATGTACACATCCTGGGCTATGTACAACTTCAAAGCCTGCAAACCAACAAAACGCTTTTATATATACCAACCTAACCGAGGAATTCGTCGTCTTTGACAACTATATAACCCCCCCCCCCCTTAAAGAAGAAAAAAAAACAAGAAGAAGAAGAAAAAAAAAAAAAAAAAGAAGAAGAAGAAGAAGAAGAAGAAGAAGAAAAAACCAAACAAACAAAAAAACAGACAAAAAAAAACAACAACACACAAACTAAAAAAACAACAACAAAAAACAAAAAACAACAGCAACAAGAAAAAAAAACAAAAAAAAAACAATAACATCAACAAACCAGCAAGCCCACTATTCCAGTTGAGGATACCTAAAAGAAGCGATTCGTGAAGACATCGGACCTTCGACTTCCTCTACCATTTGTCATCAAGATGGCCAGGAAGAGTATACGGCGTGCCTGGTGGAGCAATTCAGGCTTTGCGATCTCCATGGCAATAACGACTGACCTAATTACGCCTCTTGGGCAGGCATGGGGTTTTAAAGCATAAAAGCTATGGTTGGACGTCAAAGATGTTTGTATACCTTTATCTTTGTTCGGACGAACCGAATCTCACTCCTAGTCTCAAGAAAAGTCTAACACGGCTCAACAAGACCACAAAGCTTTTTCCTTGTTTAACATCTCTGATATCTCAAGAAAAGTCTCACATGGCGACGGGATCCCAATGCACGTCACCCAGGAATTTGTAGGTTGTAGTAAACAGAACTACCCAACCAGTAGGAAAAAAAACGCTTTTTGGCAGAGTTGGACTCAAACGGCAGACCTCCTACAACAATGCTATGCTCTAACCCAGGACTACAGCGAAGAAGATTGCCTTACCTTTCGTCTCGGTTTTCAATAAGGGTCCCGTCACCACAAGGTCTCTAGTTGTTTCTGGCCAGGTCAAGAGGTTTCAGGTACCGGAACCAGACTAATGGACCGGTCGGATCTGACTTAAACAGCGAGACTGATCAAAGGCGGAGGCGCAGATCCCGGGCCGCCAATTAAAGTGCCGCTCCGCGATGCGAGTGTCTGCTTCACATGGACGAAGACAGGGTGGTTCAGTTTGTAGAGCGCGCTGTTCCTAAACTGGATGTCTTGAGTTCGAGTTCGTGGTTAACCCAAAAAATAAGAAAAAATAAAAAAACAACAACCCCAGAAAAAAACAACAACAACCGAGTTGCCTCCGAGTGCCTGGTCTACATCTAGGAGGGCGGACTAGTTCAGTTGGTAGAGCGAGCGGTTAGTAGTAATAAGGTACTGGGTTCAATTCCTGTCTCTGTCTGTCTGTCTGTCTGTCTGTATGTATGTCTGGTCTGTCTGTCTGGTCTGTATGTCTGCCTGTCTGTCTGTCAGTCATCTCTCTCTCCCTCTTTCTCTGTTTCTCTCTCTCTCCCTCTCTCTTCCTTTTTATCACAGACGGGCACAGAGACCCACGGCTGCCAATTAAAACTGGAGCTAGGAATGCCTGATGATGATAGATCAGTTACAGAAAGGTTAAACTTTATCAAGAATGAAGGACGCAGAAATTAATGAGGGTTGGCGTGATAATTAGAGAGGGAGAGAGAGAGAGGGGGAGATAGAGAGAGAGAGAGAGAGAGAGAGAGAGAGAGGGAGAGAGAGAAAGAGAGAGAGTGAGTGAGAGAGAAAGAGAGAGAGTGAGTGAGAGAGTGAGAGAGAGGAAGACAGACAGACAGACAGACAGTCACAGAGAGAGAGAGAGAGAGAGAGTGGGTGGGGAGAGGGGAGAGACATACAGAGACAGAGACAGGGACAGAGACAAACACGTAAAGAGACAGAGACACACAGACAGATCGATAGATAGATACAAAAACAAGCAGGCAAGGTAAATTAAATTTTCTGTTGCCGTATAGGACCCTCCAGGGGAACCTATGGAGACGTTCAACCCGGAGAGAGAGGGAGAGAGCTCATTCTCCTCGCTCTGTAGAGAAAATTAAATTTTGAAGCAACAAGAACATTCCTGAGAATGGAGTCTACAGAACCCAGACAATAAAGAAATGATAAACACTTTCGATTCAGCTGTTGTTGTTGCTGAGTTGGTTTAACGCCCAACATCAGCACTATAAAGGCTATATTGTGGACGGGCTCCAAGACTTGCGTGGGACAATTGTATTTGCTTCTACATACGAGAAAGGGCGCGGATACCACGACTTCTGTCTCACATTAAACTGACACCGACTCAACCAGTAGGGGTCGATTCAGCTAAGGATACATCCTCTTCTACTTTGTCCCACCCCACATCGCATTTACTTATGCATTTTTCTTATTTTAAGTATGGATCTATATCTAGCTCACAACTTACAAAAACAACAATAACAACAACAACAACAACAACAACAACAACAACAACAACAACAACAACAACAACAACAACAACAACAACAAATAGTTATAAATGGTGCGGAACATCTCCTAGTCTTTTCGAGTTTAAACGCATTTCACCTCTGCCTATTTTACAGAAAATTAGCAAAGCCGAATTAAACAGTTAAAATTGATATTTATGCCTTAAATGCGACACCCCGATAACTCGAAAAATTAAACAAGGGTCGAAGCCGTACGTCTTATCCGGGATAAAAAGCCAGACTAGAATAATTATTCTATACTTACACTAACGTACGGGTGGGAGTTTATAACTCTAGACATCTTTACTGACAAAAGTTCGTCTTTCAAACCCCATTTATTTTTCTATAGACATTAAGCTGTTCCAGCACCTACAAGAAATGTCATTGCAATAAAAGATGCCATGGCAGCCAGACGTGTGCACTGTTTAATGTCAAACCTGATGTGTTTATATATACCGCGCCGAGTTTATAATGACAGTTCAGAGTGCTAGGGTTTAGGTTCTTTTAATGTTATATATAATCTCTAGCTTCTATTATCTTGTTGTTGTCACTTTTTTGGTCGAAGATCTGCTGTATATTCTTAGAAAAGACGCTGTTCTTAGTGGCCTTGAGTGGTGATGTCATTTGCGATTCATAACAGAACGAAGTGACTTGAACGCAATTTCCCGCAATAAAAGATTAGGCTGGTTTTTTGGGAGTGTATCGGTTTTGGGGATACCCGTAGTTTATAAATAGTGTGCTCTGAGTAGCGGATCTCTTAGTAACGATGGGTGGTAGATCTAGTTTTCATGAGATCTTTTTTTTATCGTTGAGCGATTCTAACGATGGTGGCTTCGGAATAATTATGTCATGAGAAATAAATTAGTTCACAGATACGTGGCCGAGTATCTAGTGTAATGTATCCCGGTATAATATAAGAAATAGTGGGGAATTGGAAATCAAGAATACACTAGGATCGTCGGTTTCCTTAAATAGAACGTGATGCTTATATTATGGTGGTATAGAGTGCAAGGACGGGGATAAAAAGTAATTGGTTTTCTGAAGAATCCTACGATGACACAGGGGTATATCGATTTTGTGCACTAGGTGGGATTCAAACCGTGGACCTTATGCTTGTGAGTCCACAGCTCAATTCTACAGAGCTAATGGCATCCCAGTGGTACGTTCTTCTGTAGGATATCCTGCAGATCTTTCCTTTTTTTTTGCTTTCTCTCTCTCTTTCCCTCTCTTCCTCTGTCTCTCTATGTCTCTTGTTCACTGTTACAAGCTTATAACAGTTAAAATCAATTAAAATCGAGTAATTGACAATGATACCATTGTCAGCTGCATCGTATCATAATAGGGGTTTTCACAATTTTGAATTGATCTATGGCGAAAAGATTTAACTGCTAAACAACCTAATAGGTTATACTGTCAATAACAAGACGGGCGGAAGATTAAATACAGAATTGACAAATATGCCAAGGTTGGCATTGGCGTGTATTCATGGGGGTTTGACAAACTATAAATAACTTATGACGGAAAGATTTAGCTGCGAAACAACTTAATAGACTATACTATCAAGAACAAGACGGGTGGAAGAGTAAATATAAAAGTGACAACTATACCATCGGCGAGTATATATGGGGGTTTGAAAAACGTGAACCGACTGATAACAGGAAATTTGAGCTGCGATGGAACCTAAGAGGTTAACACTATCAAGAACAAGACAGGCGGAAGAGGGGGAGATAATGATGGCCGAGATTAAAGACTCGGAAGTACCTCCTTACGAGTCCCAGAGATGCTGGAAGCAGATAGAAGCTGGCACCTCTGTCGCAATAACCTTCACGTTACAGCGCGAGGCACGGAGGATTGGGTGGGGGAGGGGGGGTACCATCCGTACAGCCAGGCTATCTAGTATCTACAAGGCATACAGTCATGTTCACGTTCTATACCCTGCTTATCAGTTAGGCCTACCTTCTTAAGTGGGCTATAAACACGGCGGCACAAATTACCGTGGAAGTGCTTAAGTTAATCAGATGCATCTACACCTGGGATGTATCTAGTACTCTAGTAGGCCTGGCCGTCAGATGTGATATTCACTATCTTTTCAGAATGAAGTATGCAGGATACAGAATACAGAATACAGAATACAGAATACAGAATACAGAATACAGATCATACGGAATACAGAATACATATTACAGAATACAGAATAAAGTATACAAAATACAGGATACAAGATACAGAATACAGATTACATAAAATATATTACAGATTACAGAATACAAAATACAGATTACAAGATCCAGAATCCAGAATCCAGAAAACGTTATCAAGCCCATGGGAAATTTAGTACCATTGCTTAAAAAAGGGTAGGGCTATTGTAACTTTTACATAAATATATTATTGAAATTATTATACACCTTTTCCTTTTAAAAAAAGAAGAGGGGGTGTGAGATGCGAGTACTTTAGTCAAGTAAGAGAGTGGGCGTTACATAGTTTAAATGATTATTGTCGATAAAAAGGTAATAATCTGCTAACAATGTGTGGTAATAAAAATTATCACAGACCAATAAAAGGACCACAAAAAAACCCCCCCACAAAATCCAAAAAATTAACAAATTAAAAAAAAAAAGAACAAAGAAACGATAAAAAAACACGTCTTTTGCCCCAACCTGAAAGGAGTGAACTCAAAACCGCGCAAAACGACACATTTATCTTAATTATGGTAATCACGGATATTATATGTATAACAACAAGTCACTGTCGACTCCTCTTCATTCAGTTACTGCAAAAATTAACTCTTCCATGTACAGAAACCAGGATAGCCATCTGGTTCTGCAGCTATTACACGTAGATCTACCATGCAAGATAAGTAGGGTGATGATTAATTTAGAACCGGGTTTTCCCTGAACTGTGGCGATAGAATGATGCTGTAGACACCGACTTCGGGGAATACCCAATACCCGCCGTTCTCATGGCGCTGTGCACAGCCGTAAAAAATAGACTTTGCGATCGGCGCTAAGAAAATGGACGATGTAATGACGACGCTAAGTATGGGTTTTTCTGATTGCTAATTGGCTGGATAAGTCTAGGATAGAGCTATGATTGGACGCCGGTGTATATTTCTTTAGCTACCGTCATCATGTTTCTATATATGTCCAATATCGCAAGGCATGTGAAAACGCAAGTACGCTCCAGTGATGTTGTTGAGTTGGTTTAACGTCCAACACCAGCACCATGTAGACTATATTGTGGACGGGCCCCAAGACTGACGTCTGACAATTTTATGTGCTGCCACACACGAGAATGGGCGGGGATACCATGACTCCTGTCTCAGCCGGTCGTACTATTACCATTAAACTGACACCGACCCAACCAGTAGGGAGCGCAATCGCCAGGGCTCAAATCCGGACCTTTTGCGTCGGAAGCCGATGTTCTACCCCAGGGCCTTGCACCAGCCCCTGTTGGCTTAGAGAGATAACAGCGCTATCTCTATGTTATGGGTGAGCAAGATTTACGCAAGGCCGTGCATGTTCCTGGGTCGTGGGTGAGTCGAGGATAAACAGACAGTGCACCCCTGGGAAATTTATCCACTGTGCGTTGTACAACCGTGGTCTGTATAGGGTTGTTAGATAAATACAGGGTGCGTTTAAATAACTCCATAACTCCAGAAGTTAGACTAGAGCTACAGGAGAAGCAAAAGGTTCCCATAGAATTTTATGTTATACGAAATTAAGACTCTTGGGTGTGATGCCTTTTTTCAGCCTGAAAGGATTTTCAGTTATGTATCTTATTGTTATGTTGTATTAAAAAATTCGTTACGTTGGTTAATAAAAAATGATTCAATAGAAAAGTAACCTTTGTTTAGCTTCACGTTTTCATAGATGTACCGTAGCGAAAGATTGATTTACGGATGCAATTATGGCGCACTAGATGAGGATCGAACTTTAAACCTCCTGCTTATCAGCCTAACGATCTATCAACTGAATATGACCATGCAACAGGTTGTTGTATCTAATAAGTTTTGCGGCCACTGATAAACCCTTTATAAAAGACAGGAGCATCAGCTGGGATTCGAACCTGGATTTCAGCCAAGAGCACTACCGACTGGGCGGTTTAGGATGATGGGGGATAAACTGGCTCAAGTGGTAGAGCGTCGGTCTCCGGATTGGGAGGTCTGCGCTTCAAAACCCACGATTGGTCAAAAAACATTTGTCATATCTTTATGTGTCAGTCTAATGTAACCGGCTGAGATAGGAGTCCGGGTCTATCCGCCGTCTCATTGGTGGCAGCATATAAAATTGTCAGACTTCAGTCTTGGGGCCCGTCCACAATATAACCTAATATAATAGTGCTGACGTTGTAGTGCGTTAAGCAACCAACTCAACTCAACGCCGCTACATTAATGGCCAGATGGGTACACGTATAATGGATGTATGTATGTGTATGTATGTGTGTATGTGTGAGCGTCGTTTATACCTATCTGTACAGAAGCCGGTACATGTACATGAACCATTACCACGACGCCACTAGGGGATATTTAGCACGGCTCTGTGAGAGCTATTTAGTGAAAGATCCAATGTTAATTACGATAAGATCTAGATCTAGTCCGGCTCAGCAGAGAGATAACATGGCTATACATCTCTATATTAGATCTATGGGTGAGGGCTATATCTCTATATTATGGGTGAGCAAGATTTACGTCAGGCCGCGCATGTTCCTCGGAAGTGAGTATTTTAATTTATAGCGCAGGATGCCCCTTCAACATGTCCGCCCAGGCAGGGCCATGTGGCGGAAATTCTGGGATGCACCAGGTTCCGGAAGGGTCACGTGATCTAACCTTATGCAGGATGCTTTCTTATCTAATTACAGACTTTGTGAACTACTCGGCGATAACGGATGACGTAATTGTGCCCCATAGGTTCGGAGTTTCCTGATCGCTGATTGGTTCAGCGGGTATAGGATACAGATATGATTGGACGCCGGTGCGGATTCCCGTGACTATCGTCTTCGTGTTTGTTATAGCCCCCGTTTACACAAGGCCTCTATTGCGATATGTAGCGCCTTGAAAGGGCATGGGTGCTAGATACAAAATTTCACTAGGTTGGATTTTGAAATACAAGAAGCTCAAACAATGCATACAAATAGATTTAATACTATTATAGATAGATGCTATAAAAACTACTTAATTCATAATTAGATAATTGTAGATAGGTAATGGTTAGAACTGGAAGACAGCTGTCTATATACATGTATGGGTGGATGAATTGATATATAGATTGCCATGCAGATAGATAGACAATAGATAGACCCATCCACCCATACAGCCATCTACATACATACATACATACATACATACATACATACATACATCCATCCATCCATCCATACATACATACATACATACATACATACATACATACATACATACATACATACATACATACATACATACATACATACATACATACATACATACATTTTTCAATTACTTTCGCATTTCGATTTCTCCCTACTTTCAAAGCGACTGCAAAGTTAATCCCTCTCGGGAAAGGTGGAAAATTACTAGTGGGTTTTCTAAGCCAATTTAATTTCCTCCTTTCTCTCTCTCTCTCTCTCTCTCTCTCTCTCTCTCTCTCTCTCTCTCTCTTTTCAATTACAAAGAAAGTCTACATTGAAATACCGTGCTATTGATTTTTTGTCGTTGTAGCAGCAAACTTAAACCCTACCGGGCTAGCCTTGTTCCTATAGAAAATATTTATAAGAAAAACTAATTTAATCCGGATTTTTCCGGTTGGGACACGGGCGGGCGGAAGTGGTATAGCGTTGGTCTCGCAATCGGGAGGTGGGAGGTACGGGTTCGATCCCACGATCGGGCATATTTGTTAGTTGGATTTTGTCTCTTGCTGGTTTGGTTGGTGTCACTAATGATGTGGCCAGTTGAGACAGGGCTCCTGGTATCCCCGCACTGTTTCTGTGTGGCAGCACATACAATTGTCAGACGTTAGTGTTGGAACCCATTGCCGTACAGTATCCTTCTTGGGAACACAAAAGAGGTTAAAATACGAGAGACATTTTCTGCTACAGAGAACTTTGCTCAGTTCCTTTTGTGTGTGTATGTGTGTGTATGTGTGTGTGTATATGTGAGTGTGTGTATGTGTGTGTGTGTGTGTGTGTTTGTGTGTTTTTCGTTGTGTCAATGAAAATACACTCGTCCAATACCGTCTTTTATAAATTTCATGATGACTGCAAAGCCGTGTTAAATAATACTATTTGGTAAGTTTTGGTGTCTAGATTAATCTTGATTTGATTCTCAAGTAACATTTTGAATATAACTCTTTTGTTTATTTGTTTTACTCATTCCTCATTTCGGCCAATTTGGAGAAGTATAGCATTTTCACTATGAGAGAAAAGATACACGCTAACAATAGCAATGAGAATGGTGTTTTGGGTCAGGAATGAACAAAATATAATGCATAGATGGTGAAGAAAGAAAGTGCAAAATGAGGATAAATAGACACAGCAGAGGGTGTGGAGGGTGAGAGAAGAAAAAAAGAGGAGATGGTGATGGGGCAAAATACAATGTAATACAAAGGCAATCAGAAGAATCTAAATTGGGGAAAAATATAAATGAATACCTAAATAAGTTAAGACAGAGGCAAACAGGTTACCAACGGAGAGAGAGAGATAGAGAGAGAGAGAGTGAGAGAAAGAGAGAGAGAGTGAGAGAGAGAGAAGCAACTTTTTCAATTACTCCCTGGGAGAAAGTTGAAAACAAACTTTCTCTTGCAGGGTCTCTGGTTTGTGAAGGGAGAGTCGTTCTCTCGTTTTCTCTATCCCTAGCTATCTGTCTCTCGATTTATCTCATTCCTTGGTCCTTCTTTAATCTTATATTTTATTTATTTCTCTCTCTCTCTCTCTCTCTCTCTCTCTCTCTCTCTCTCTCTATTTGTCACTTTTCTTTCTCTCTATTTTTTTCTTAATTCCTCTCACTTTCTCAATCTTTTTTGTAATTGATTTCTCTCTCTCTCTGTCTTCTTCTAGCTAGATCTAGTTCATTACTTTTCAGAGAGTAAAATCGTACTCTCTAGGCGAGATTTTTTTGAAAGTCTTCGCTAATAGACTATGGAGTATAGAGAAGCCGTAGCAACTTTTTCAATTACTCCCTGGGAGAAAGTTGAAAACAAACTTTCTCTTGCAGGGTCTCTGGTTTGTGAAGGGAAAGTCGTTCTCTCGTTTTCTCTATCCCTAGCTATCTGTCTCTCGATTTATCTCATTCCTTGGTCCTTCTTTAATAATGAACTAGATCTAGCTAGAAGAAATCTAAATCTATGTTCTGATATTGGGAAATCCACGGGCTTGCTTTGGGAAAATGTATCCATATCAAATTTTTCCTTTTGATTCAAAATGAGGAGTATGTCGACAGTGAAACAATTTTTTTCTGGAGTAACCGAAATTACTAGTAGATATCTCCTAGAATTGGAACAAAACTACAAATCCCTAATGTCGTGTTTCTTTTCCCGCAACGGGAATTTTCGATTGTCCCCGTCCATTTTTAATAGACTGACTAGCTAGCCGGTTATTTAAAAATTAAAGTAAAAATACAACTCCTTTCTTTCTCTTTATTCACTACATCCTCTATTCACTCATTCCTCTATGAATTCTTTATTTTTTTTTTGGTCTTCTCTTTTCTTTTCTTCATTTACCGCTATTTTCTAATAGCATTCTTCATCATAACTGAAGCTTTCAATGCCTTCCATTATCTTTATTTTTCTCCAACAGACCAGAGTGATCTATTCACAACAGGCGAAAGGGGGAGACAAGCCACAGCGAGCTAGTTCGCGATGGTGTCCCTTGAGGTATGAGAGAAAATAGAGATCAGTCCACAGAGTAGTATTAGGGACTCCTACTACTATTAAAAAAAAAAAAGAAAAAGAATCATCTTTGTTATAGTTGTTGTTGAGAGTTGCCCAAAGAGGGAGAGAAAGAGAGAGAGAGAATGACAGAGAGAGAGAGAAAAAGAAAGAGAGAGAGAGAGAATGACAGAGAAAGAGAATGAGAGAGAGAGAAATAGGTGGAATGGAGATTAAAAAAAAAAAGAAAAAGAAAAAAGAAACACAAACAAAGCGACAATAAGCAACCAATATTCAGATATTGTAAATTACAGGCCTTAACCTAATCCCACACTTCAATAAGAGGAGTCGAGTTATAATCAATCTGATAAAAAAAAAACTCAACAACAAACAAAACAAAGCAAAACAAACAACAACAAAGAAACAAAGAAAAAAAAATACAAGAACCTGAAAACAACAAAACAAACGCCCTCTTCCAAAAACAACAGTAACAAACGTAATCACTCTGCACTTCTAAAAACGCCGGTCACATATCAATTTCGACCCAATTTTGAAAACATTTCACGATTTCATCCCTGATTTTGTTTTACGTTTAAACTGTTTTCCCTGTTTTGTGTGTTATCTCCAGTATCAATCTAGATCTAAATTAATCTTCAGCTCTTTGGTCAATGAGGCATCTCGGATCGGGAACGTACGGCCCAGTGCGTGGAGCTTGTACTAACGTTACCGTCATGTTTTCTGCCGTGCAGCGTCACGGTCCGTTACTGTTACCGGTACGGGTGGGATGAGTTAATATAGGTTTTGTGATACACACAACGAAACGTGCGACGTAATCGCACCCTTAGACAGGTTTTTTTTAAAGATTGGCCGTAAATCTAGAGTTAAATGAAGGCACAACAAGCAAAATTCGTTGGTCTTATCATGCGCGCGAACATAGGTTAGAATTAGCGCATGTTATTACAACAGTTAGGTGAACGGATAGAGAGTGAGAGGAGTACAGTTGAGTTGATTTAACGTCCACGTCAGCACTTTATAGACTATATTGTGTACGGGCCCCATACTGACCCCTGACAGCTTTATGTGCTGCCACACACGAGACAGGGCGGGGATACCATGACTCATGTCTCAGGCAGTTACGTTAAACTGACACCGACCCAACCAGTAGGGGCCAAAGTCGCCAGGTTTCGAACCACGGACCTCCTGCGTTGGAAGTCGATGTTCTACCCTACTGTTTTGTGAAACACGAGGACAAAGAGTTGTGGAGGAACATGGTCGCAAACGCCAAACGACACGGCAATCCATGACGATGAAGAAGTCTAGGATAGTGCTATGATTGGACGCTGGTACAGATTTCCTTACCTATCGCCTTCGTCCAGCTATCGCAACGCCTCCAAGTGTTACGGTCCGGTGCAGTTACAGGTACGGGAACCGGAACAGGTGAGATAAATCGATACTCGGTACCCGAGACGTCTCGCTGGCTGCTCGATGGTGGACAAGTGTGATCCAACCCACCATGGGACTCGAGACCGGATAGACACTACAGTGTTGTATAATGCCCTATCTTATTTCTAAATGCTAAAGATTTAGAGTTCGATAACTTAGAATAACGGCATAGGACATTATTAAACTGAGGTAAGGTGGCAATATAGGAGGTGTTTTTTTAACACAGAAAAGTTGCAAATCACAAATCATTGTTTGAATTTAGTACAAGTAAAAGAGAGAAAATAAATTCCTGGGGTTTGTTCCATGTATACCTTAACATTCCTTTATTAGGATGTCTTTCCCTCTCCCATTCGTTACCCTCACTCTCTTCCTCTCCGTCATATTTCTCACTCTCTTTCTCTCTCTCTCTCTCTCTCTCTCTCTCTCTCTCTCTCTCTCTCGCTCATTCTAATATACGTCTTCGCCCTCAATCACTCTTCATTCATTCTTTGTCGGTACTTCCTCGACACGAAATTCTTTTTCGCCTCTCTCTATTTATTTCTAACTCTCCATTCTGCTATACACCTACCCCATTCTCTCCCTCCTTCCATCTCGCAAAACATTCTCTCTATCTCTCTCTCTCTCTCTCTGTCTCTCTCTTTTTTTTTTCTCTTTTTCTCAATCCCCTAATTTTTACCATCATGTGTTTTTCCGCTTCGTCAATCTCCTTCTCTTCCTCCCTCCCCGTCTCTCTTCACCCTTCCTCTCCATCTACCGCCTATGCGTTTCTCACTCTGTCCCTCCTTCTCTTTCCCCCTCTCTCCATCTCCCGCTATGTATGTAACAAGATGTCATAACGTGATAACCTAGAAACGGTCCTATATTTTTCTTACTCTCTCTCCCTACCTCCATCTCACTCATGTGTTTCTCCATCTCCCCCACCTTCCTCCATCTCACTCATGTGTTTCTTCATTTCCCCCACCTCCCTCTCCATCCCTCCCCTCAATCTCTCCTCTAATGCACCTCTCATTCTCCTTCATCTCTTCCCCCACCTCTCTCTCCATCCTTCCCCTCAATCTCTCCTCTAATGCACCTCTCATTCTCCTTCATCTCTTCCCCCATCTCTCTCTCTCTCTCTCTCTCTCTCTCTCTCCCGCTCTCTCTCTCTCTCTCTCTCTCTCCATCTCTCTCTCTCTCTCTCTCTCTCTCTCTCTCTCTCTCTCTCTCTCTCTCTCTCACCAACTAAAGCGGCTTACATTGCGCATGGCCTGTGCCCCTGACACGATTCAGCTCCGATTCCGCATCCGCCATTATTGAAAAGGTTACATCGACCACGGCAAAAGCTATTAACATCAGATTTATGGTAAATTAATTTCGCCCTCGTTGATCGTTATCGAAGCCAGACCCGCGGATTTATTCCCACGAAACAAGCTATAGATTTTTACAACTTAGCTAGTTTTTTTTACTACCTAGCTAGCTAGCTAGCTAGCCGCCAAGCTTTGCTTTCATTACCATGATGGAGGCTCTAGATCTATATTACTAGGACATGTATATTTTTTCAAACTTTGATAAGGCTTGAGAAAATTAGTACAAATAATTATACAAAAACGGTAAAACCCACACATAGCACGCACAGAAACATAACAAAAATAACAATCAGCAAATTGTTTGGCGCCGTGAGTTTACATAAGAAAATGCCAGCAATGTAATGCGTTTTACAATTATTTTACTTACTAGATCTAGTTCATGTAATATACATTTTCTTTTTCACTGGGACCAAAGAAGGAAATACAAGGAAAAAAACCCCGAAATATTTAAGGAGTGTAGGAAAAAAAATGCTACCAATGTATTGCATGCATTTTATTAATTACTTAACATTGCACACAGCTTTCTCTTTTGGTGAGAACGCAAAAAAAAAAAGGATATAGAAGGAACAATAATTTTTTTTAGCGTAGCTAGAAACCCATCACCCCCAAAAACGTTTTTGTGAGCGTAGTTACCCCCCCCCCACACACACACACACCAAAAACAAAACATACAGCATAGTTATTTTATGCGCTTTACTATTTCAGTGTGTATGTTGGTTTTTTTTTCCATGAGATCGAAAAAATAAATTCACGCTTGGTGGGGTAGACAATGGGTAGAGGTGTAGATAAGAAACTACCTCCAATGTAGCGCCATTTTACAATGGCTGGTTTTGTATTGGTAACAATAATGAATGTTTTGTTTCATTGCGATAACTTTTTATCTTCTACACTGAGGTTTGTGAGTCCACTCGCAGTTAAGTTAAGGTTCAAAGTCGGTAAACAATTGTAAACAATTGTAAACAATCCCTCCAAATGGAACTGGGGTTATCTCAAATCTAAATTGCGATCTTTCCGAAGTCGTTAATTCATTTGGCGTAAAGGAGAGGGCTATAATGCTTTAGGAGTTTGGAAGTGAATTTTGGCGTTTTTTTTCACTAAAACAATTTTTCTTTTTCAGGTTTACCATTTCGCTTTTGGACTATTTAGTAATCTCTCTCTCTCTCTCTCTCTCTCTCTCTCTCTCTCTCTCTCTCTCTCTCTCTCTCTCTCTCTCTCTCTCTCTCTCTCTCTCTCTCTTCTTTCCCATCGCTTTCTGTCTCTCCGGGGGGCGCGGTGGCCCTGGGGTAGAACATGGGCTTCCGACGCAGGAGGTCCGTGGTTCGAGCCCTGGCGATTTCGCCACCCCCCACTGCTCCCATTGAAAAGCTCGAAAAGTGTTTTCAAAAATACCCTACACAATCATGATAATTATTCGCAATTATAGTATTATCAACTATCCCATACCTCGAAAGCCCTGGAGGTAATATGGTTAAAATTTCGCAATCCTTTATGCTGAAAAACAAGACAGAAACGGCTTTGGTCTATCTCGCTAAATCTAAATCTGCCAAAATCAGAACTTTGAAACGGATACTATCACACTGTATTGTGATTTGACACCGATTTATGTATTCAAACGGGATGAGATTCAACACCACCCAAAGACTAGAATGTTGCGTTTTCCCAGCGCTTAGTAATAAAAACAAGTAGAAATCTTTTCAACGACAACGATGATAAAATCTGTTGCTTTGTCTCTTTAGAACAACCGAGGTAACGGAAAAATCCGCAAAAGGTGAGGAGCGAACAAAATACGGACCGCAGTTCTAATACATGGAGCTAGGACCTTTTGCATCGGTAGCCTATGTTCTACCCCCGAGCCACCGCGCCCCCACATAGTCATATCCGGTGGTATACTATAGAAAATCGCTGTGGTCTCAGCAGTATATCGCTTATCGCTCTCCACGATCTTTGTGTAGTTAAAACCCTCGATTTGTACAAGATTGGCCTGGTCCTGTGCAAAACGACGCTAATTATATCCGCACCCCACAGGGAGCAATCAGAAGAGGGACGGAACAGGTCCTGGAGTAGTGTGTGAAATAGTGTCCGAGTAAAACATGGAGGGAGAGGGAGAGAGAGAGAGAGAGAGAGAGAGAGAGAGATGAGGATGGTGGGAGGGAGAGAATCATGGTAGAGACTAAAGAGAAGTTTTATGGAGTGTCTTTGTAGGAGAATAAGGTGTGAAATAATACTCGTGTAAAAGGTGGAGGTAGAAAGAAAAAGGAGAAGGACGTAATTGAGGTAGTTATAGTAGTTGTAGTTGATTTTGTTAAACGATCAACATCAACACTATATAACTATATTGTGGACGTACCCCAAGAATGAAGTCAAGTCAATTGGGTGTGCTGCCACACACGAGACAGGGCGGGGATACCATGACTCCTGTCTCAGTCGGTCACATTAAACTGACACCGACCCAACCAGTAGGGAGCGAAATCGCCAAGGCTCGAACTACGCACCTCCAGCGTCGAAAGCCGATGTTCCACCCCAGGACAACCGCACCCCCAAAGCCTAAAGAGGTGAATGTTTTTCGACAATATAGAGTGTCCAAAGTAAGAGAAACGTAGAGGGCGTTAATCAACACAGGTGGAGACAAGTGAGTTGGCTCAGGACTTCGTTGATCTAACTCAATGAAAAGAAAGAAGGAGATAGAATAAACGACTTCTGAGGTGACGATTTAGCGGTGTCTTTGTCAGGGGGGGATAATGCGCGTCAGTTGGTTTCGCGCTGGGCAAATTGCGGAGTTTTCGGTGGCAGCCTTGGTACATGGTGGGGGACACGCAGGGAGGGAGGGAGAGAGAGGGAGTGTGGGAGGGAGGGGGAGGGACAGAGAGAGAGCATTAGTGGAGAAAGTCCTGGAGAAAGTCCTGAAGAATTTAGTGCAAAGAGATAGATAGATAGATAAAGGGAGAGAGAAAAAGAGAAAGAAAGAAACTTAAAAATAAAGTCCAGAAGAACTCAGCGCCTTCAATTAGAGAGATAGAAAGAGAGAGAAAAGAGAGTGTGCGAGAGAAAGAGAGAGAGAGAGAGAGAGAGAGAGAGAGA
The DNA here is from genome assembly GCA_003991915.1 of Elysia chlorotica. NCBI lineage: Eukaryota > Metazoa > Mollusca > Gastropoda > Plakobranchidae > Elysia > Elysia chlorotica. The sequence goes on along the minus strand of RQTK01000381.1, from coordinate 169,744 downwards.
GAGAGAGAGAGAGAGAGAGAGAAAAGAGAGTGTGAGAGAGAGAAAGAGGGAGGGAGAGAAAGAGAGGGGGAACAAGAGATAGAGAGAGAGAAAGAAGGGGAATCAGAGAAATAGAGAGAGAGGGGAATCATAGAAAGAGAGAGAGACAGAAAGACACAGAGACAGAGAGAGAGACAGAGAGAGAAACTTGTCGAAAAAAGTCCTAAAGAATTTAGCACCTTCTTCCATGTCAATTGTCTATGGGCGGAGACCGCCAATTTGAGGGAGGTCTGTAATGGGAGATTGCCGGACACCTCCAGGCACATCGGGGACCCCCGTTTTTAGCATGGGGGTATAGTGGAAAACCAGAGGAGTGTGTGGGAGGGAGATGGATTAAGGGGGCAAAATACAGATACTACCCGTATTTTGAAGAAAAGCTTCGGAGTTCAATATGGAGGTAAGGTAGAAAATCAGAGGAAGTTGGGAGGGGGAATGATACAGATTCTACTCGTAATTTGAAGAAAAGGCCATGAAGACAATTAATTATGAGAGCTTGTATGTGTTCTTTTTAAAATCTACTAAGGTTTAAGTGTTTATTTTACAACTGGAGATCGTAAATTTTTGCTGTTTTTTGTCTCTGAAGTTCCTATCCCAAGTCTTAGGTTGACCATCAGCATTTTGCATCCTTGAGTAAGGAAATTGATATACTTGTAGTTGTTGTTGTTATTGTTGCTGTTGTTGTTGTTGTTGCTGTTGTTGTTGTTAATTAAATAAGGTTGGAGAAAAAAGGAAAAGGTGATTCAAAACATAGATGCATTGTAGGTAAGGTAGATAGAAAGATAAATGGAGAGAGATTGAGAGCGAGACAGATAGACAGAAACAGAGACGGAGAGAGATAAAGAGAGAGAGAGAAAGAAGAGAGAGAGAGAGAGAGAGAGAGAGAGAGAGAGAGAGAGAGAGAGAGGATGCGGATGAGGCTGGGTAGAAAGACAAACAAAAAGAATAAGAAAAAGAATATATTCAAAACCTTCCACCTGCCACGTAGCTTCAAGTTCAGAGACCCCCGCTTAAAAAGTACAAACATTATAATACAACACCAACAACAACAACAGCATCAACTACAGTACAACCACCTGGTAAAAAATAGCCATAAAGTTGACACATAAAAAACAACAACAAAAACCCCCAATCAAAAACAACCAAAAAAAAAAACGAACAAAAGCAAAAACCCCAAAACAAAGAAACAAACGCAAAGGGCCATATTGAACAATTGGTACTTGCAGTAATAAAAGCGAAACAACTACAATTTTCTATTCCTAGCTTGCTTGAATATAACAGTACTGCCACTTCACACAGCGTGAAATCTTCTCCAAACTCTAATGAAGAAATTTGCTATCAGCGTGAAACTCTCAAAAACTAAGAGAAGCAAAAATCCACTGCAAGCTGGATTTTCTGTCATCAGGCAATAATCTTAGGTACAGCTGAAGAGCAAAACAACGAAACAACACTAATTAGTACTAAAACTTCACTAATTAGTACAAAAAATCAGGAGGAGTACTTCATCATTTAAAACCCTTTGTTTAAGAGTTTGGTAACCGAACAGTGCAACATTTTAACTAAATTATCCGAACTTAGTGTTTTATAGTCTTTTTTTTTACTATTACTCTACACTTTCTTAAAACCTTACAGAAGAAAATTTCTCGCAGCATTAAACCCTCAAAAATGAAGAGAATTAAGAGAATCAAACAGCCATTCTAAGCTGGCGGTTTTGCGAAAAGCCAATAATCTTGAATGCAGTTTAAGAACCAAACAACACTAATTAGTAATAAAATCACTAATTAATACTCAGACATCAGGAAACGTACTTCATCATTTAAAAACCTTTGTTTAGAATTCCCTAAGCGAACAGTGAAAAATTCAAAACTAAATTAGACGAACTTATTGTTTTATAGTCTTTTTTACTATTACTCTACAATAATTATTTCTTAAAACTCCACGGAAAATTTTTTTTATCGCAGCATTAAAGGCTAAAAAATCAATAGAATTAGGGGAATCAAACAGCCATTCTAAGATGGCGTTTCTGTGAACAGCCAATAATCTCGAATGCAGTTTAAGAACCAAACAACATTAATTGGTACGCAAACATCAGGAGAAGTACTTCATCATTTAAAACTCTTTGTTTAAGAGTTCGCTAAGCGAACAGTGAGAAATTCAAAACTAACTTAGCCCAACTTTTTTTTAATTATGTTTTACAGTTCTTTTCACCAATACTCTACACCTTCTTAAAACACTACAGAAGAAAATAATTTTCTCGCAGCATTAAACGCTCAAAAATTAAGAGAACCAAACAGACATTCTAAACTCGCGTTTCTGTGAACAGCCAATAATCTCGAGTGCAGCTACAAAACAAAACAAAAAAACAATTCTAAAAACATCACAAACGTACTTCAACATTTAAAACACTTTGTTAAAGACTTCACTAACTGCGACTAAGCCAACATTGCAAAACTCCCCAATCGGTGTAACTTGTAATTAAGTTTTAAGGTCCATTCAACAACATTACTCCACACACAAGCTGATGAATTTTCAACGCGTAGATCTAGCTTTCAGAAATTACACCCGGAGCGACGGAAAAGGACGAAAAACGACGGAAAAGGACGCCCCACTACCAACGCCATTTTTCGTGACAGTTTTTCTGTCTTTGTCGCCACATCATGGTACATTAGGTTTCCTTTACACCGTCTTAGAGAGGGGGGGGGGGCGAGGAATGTTCCTTTAATAATTAGATCTAGAGAAATACTGAAATTTCATAGATTGACACTCATGGTGTGCAGCCTATAATTATCGCCTTACCGGAAATTTTCGACAAAGAGAAAATAAAATAATATTTCCCTCCCTTTTTTTCCCTGCGTTAAAAATTGCGTAGTTAAACAAACGCGGATGAATTATAGAGTATTCGCGATATCATAATTTATAAGTTTATCAGATAATCTGTAAGCAGGTATTTCGATAAAGGTACGGCAGGGTATATTTCCATTTTTCTTTCTATCAATGGCAACTCGTATCTATAACATATAATTTTATATCATTAAAGTTTATAAGGTTATATCTTAGAGCAGGTAAATTGTTATAATTGTAGTGTGCTGGATTTCTGTTGAATTATTTCTTCCCCTTTCTCTCAGCGCCAAATTGATATAATTATTTTTGTCTTCCTCTTTCTTTATGGTTGAACGTGCCATATTCTGGCACCCATAATAAAAAAAGTATTGAATATTAACAGTAAAACGCATGACATAAAATTAGAAATTACATTTATGGGGTGAACTGTATCGACACAATTTATTTTAGCATTAAAGTGGTTGATATCTTTAGTTTCATTACTATTGTGCTTGAATTTAGATCAATAAGCCTATCCATAAGAAACCTATATGCAGAAATATGCATTTTGCCAAAGTTATCACCATCTTAAGGAAATAAACAATCAGGCCAGTAATTCCTATAACGTCATCATAACTGTACACAAAAAACATGTAGGCTACATCATTGCGCCCACATATCAGAACGAGGCGACAAGTTCGAGTCCCGTGACTCACCGGGTATGATTGAGTCCTGGTTCCGGTTGCCTGCTCCAGACACGAGGGCCAATAAAGCGCCCCCTACTGGTGCTTTTGTCCTGATGCAAGATGTGTTTGTGGGCCCCAGGCTTACTGCCCTGATTTCCGACCTGGACTTCCCTCCACCCCTTAAATCTGTGGATGTTGGTTGCTCCTCATGGTAGCCTGGGAGTTGTTTTGTTTTTTGTTTTTCTTCTCATCTTCTTTTTCCAGGGGGCCGCGGTGGTCCTGGGGTAGAACATGGGCTTCCGACGCAAAAGGTCCGGGTTCGAGCCCTGATGATTGCGCTCCCTACTGGTTGGCTCGGTGTCAGTTAAATGTGAGCGGCTGAGACAGGAGTCATGATATCCCCGCCCTGTCTCGTGTGTGGCAGCAAATAAAATTGTCAGACGTCAGTCTTAGGGCCTGTCCACAACATAGTCTATATAGGGCTAATATTGGACATAAAACCAACTCAACTATTCAACAACAAATCATATCCTTTTTCATTCATTTGTAACTTTTCCATTTAGTCACAATATTATCGTTTGGTTTGAAAAATAGTCTCAACCATGATTGACAATTAATTATTCAAAGATTGAATTTTTTTCCTTCTTTTTTTTTTTGTCTCGGAGTTTGTCTCTCATCAGGTCTTGTTCTTTGTAAATTTTCTTTAGCGCATCAACTGGCCAATGGTTGGCTTATCTTATTTATTTATTTTCTTTTTTATAAAGTGGGTTTGTGTATGTCTATATGTCTTGGTCCATTATACTTTCCATAGCCACACTGAGACCAAATTCAGAACACTTTTTCCCGTACTTTCTCCTTCCCCTACTCTCTTTCACTATCTCTCTCTATAATTATGTATAATCTATTATCTATTCCCCCTTCTCTCTCTCTCTCTCTCTGGTCGATATATCTCTCTCCATCTCTCTCTGATCTATCTTTCTCTTTCATGCATACACCCCCTCACTTTCCTATCCCTCACTCTCTCTCCCCCTCCTCACTCTCCCTCCCCCCTCTCTCATCTCTCCCTCCCTCTCTCTCTCCCCCCTCCCCCATCTCCCCCCCCCCCCATCTCTCTCCTCCTCTCCCTCCCTCTTCTGCTTGCTTCCTCTCCCCCTCCCTCTTCTCCTCTCCCTCTCTCCCTCCCCCCCCCTCTCTCTCTCCCGTTCACAGTATCGATATCCGTGTTTAGTTACTCCAGTCCGGGCATCGATTACACGACTCGGTTAAACCTATTAAGATCTCTGTTACAGATAACACTGAAATTGATGGTGTTACTTAAACCAGCTACCAGTGACTCACAATTGATCGCAGAAAAAGCAATTAAATGGAAAAAAAAACAACAGCAACGAAGCAGAGATATTTTAAAACAACAACAACAAAAGCAACAGAAATAAATATCGAAATAAAAGGTATTTTTCGATTCTATCTAGTTGAGTGGTGAGCGAAATTATGTTGTTTTCTTCCACAAAATAATAAGATTAATATTATTGCTATAACATTCAGAATGATACAGTGAATTCAAATTTTCTTTTTAGGAATTTAAGATTAAAATATAGAAAGCACGGATTTTCATCTTGATTTGAAAAGAAAAACTGTTATTCCATTAATAAAAAAAAAAGGTTGTAACTATGTTTGGCAATAATCTAATCAGCGTTGTGGAAAAGTTAAGGAAAAAACCCATCCCTACATACCCCCCCCCCAAGCACACACACACACACACACATAAAAACAAACAAAAAAGAATTGGCTCGGATAAGCTTATGCACTTTTCGAAGCACAAAAAATCAAATGAAAACAAAAACTATTCTTCTTTTTTCAAATAAAACTGAACTTTTTGTATTTAAGTTTTAAGCCTGATTTCTGGCCATTATTAGCATTGTTAAAAAAACAACCCAAAAACAACAAAGGTAGTTTGTCTTTTGCCCCCCACCCCCTTCTCCCTCGCTCTCTCTCTCTCTCTCTCTCTCTCTCTCTCTCGCTCTCTCTCTCTCCTGTTTTTAATCTTCCCTTTTTTCTCTTTTTATTCGTTTTTTAACTGCTGTTTGCTCATTAAACTTTTTCTCTATTCATCTCCTGTGTATATTTTTCTTTCCTTTTTTTCCGTCAGCTTAATTTGTTGTTTCTTCTATTCTTTGGCTCCATAATTATGTTTTCGCTTCCACGTGTAACTTTATCTTAATTCTGTTATTTTAGACAGCTACTTTCATTTTTTCTCTCGGCCTGCCTCTGTCTCAGTCATTTCCTCTCTGCACTTTCTCATATGACTGTCTTTGTCTATGTGTCTGTATTTCTCTCTCTCTTTCTCTTTCTATCTCTCTCTCTCCCTCCCTCTCTCTCTCTCTCTCTCTCTCTCTCTCTCTCTCTCTCGCTCTCTCTCACTCACTATCTCTCTTTCTTCCATTTTCATTACTTTTATCCCCGTTCTAAGACACAACAATCCAGGATCAATTTCCCTGGTTGTGTGTTCCTCAATATATTACTCACATTCGTTTTTGTTTGTTTTATCTGCCTTTTGAATTTTCTTCTGTTGTTTTCTATCTAACAATAAGCCCTGGGTGGTTGAACGTGTTTGATGAAACCAAGGGAAATGATATTTTCATAAAACGTCTACATGATAATTTTATATATTAGGCTAAGGTTTTCGTTTCTATTTCATATATTTTTGCACATAAAAAAATGTCATCGTCAATATATGAAATTAGACTCTGCGTTTCAATTATTAAAACGAATTTTAAAATACAAAATTGTTATTAAGTTATTATTGAACTTAAATTCATTAGATATTACTCATCGTCCTTCCTTTTCCCGTTGTTTTTACTTTTCATTGTCTTGATATGTATGTATTTTAAATTGATTTTACGTCTTCTAAGTCTCCAGACGGATAATAATACATAACGTTGTATAAAGGAGGTAAAGGTATAATTCAAGATTCGAACCGGCGAACTCCTGTTCGTCACTGGCCAATCTACTAAACCACATACTGTGGCGTTATTGGCGAACCCTGTGTAATTACCTCCCTTGGAACCAATAATCCTATGTGACGCTCCTAGCACTTTTTCAAGGGAGATTACCAATTCCGTTTCCGGAGGTTTTTGTTTCATTTAACAGCTCATTTTTGTGTTACGGGTGGTCGAGGAGATTGTTAAACTGTTCTGATGAAATGAAAAGCTGGTGGTGGTCGTGGGTTTGATTCTTACATTCATTACAGTGGAACAGATGCTGCAGTTGTCAAACGGCGATTTCTTTGTTGGTTTGGATGACTATGGGTGTTGATATGTCTCTTCTTCTCTGTCCCTGTCTCTCTCTCTCTCTCTCTCTCTCTCTCTCTCTCTCTCTCTCTCTCTCTCTCTCTCTCTTTCTTTCTATTTCTTTCTTCTTTTGCCTGTTTCGTTTATCTTCCCCCAATAACCTCCCAGCATCTTTCTCAAAACCACTAGCAGGGAAGGCTAGAGAGTGGGGGCTCCACTATTTGGCATCGTGGGCCAATAACCGCAGCCAAAGCTAACACAGGAACAGCGCCCTCGGGCTAGCAATTTGGCGGCAGCGGTATATAACTATGCCGGGTTCCGAAAAGTGTGATGTAATATCATCTAAGAAGTTTTGGTCTCCCATCTCCTCCCCCTTCCCCCCTCCAAAAATCCCCACAGGGACTGTAACAGAGGATTCTGACGGGTCGGAGATGAAAATTTCCCCGGGAAACAAATTCCCCTCGTAACAATCCAAGGGTGGGCCGTCTGAGAGTGATAGAGATGGCTCAGTTAGTAAGAGCTGTGGGCTGGTGTTTTGAAGGTTGGAGGTTGAGAATCTCGGCTCGCGATCATGTCTCCGAATAGAAAATCGTTTTTTTTCCGCTAGTAACAATTTAAGAGTTTGGCTTCTATCAGTTTTGGCTCAGTCAGTTGGTTTGTGCGTTGGACTTGCCATCACAATGGTTTTAGGTTCAAAACTCAGTTTAAGGCCTCCAGTATTCGTGTGGAATTATTAGAGAAAACAAGTGAGAAGTCACTCAAATTAAAAAAAAAGTTACAATGGGCTGGCATTGAGTTCCTTTCTCCTCATTATGTGGTTTTGGTGGTGGTTGAAAATAGTGGTGCTGTGTGGTGAAGGGTGTAGATGGTGATGTTACAAGAATGAAATTGAGGAATAATCTATTTGACGATGTAGACGAGGATATAATGATATTAGGTAAATGAAATGGCTTCAGATTGACAATGACAGTGGTAAATATGCATGGTGGGGATGATGATGATGATGATGATGATGATGATGATGATGATGATGATGATGCTGATGATGATGCTGATGATGATGATGATGATGATTATGATGATGATGGCGATGGCGATGATAATCATTATTATGATGATAAAGATTATTATGATGATAATGATAATTATGAGGATAATGAAGAAAAGAAGGAAAATGAGGTGGAAGAGAGAATGCTGATAATAATACAAAGTAGAAGATGGTAGTTTTTAAGGTTTTATTTTTTTTACGAGTGTACTCACCTGCAAGAAAGAACAGCCATGTCGTATGTGGAAGAAAAGAAAGAAAAATGATTGTTAGTATACTGTGGATTATACAATCATAAACATTTTCAAGTATTAAAAAAATCCAATAAAACTACGATTAAATTAAATCATCGTCAGATTTCAAGGTAGAATAATACGACCCAAATTATTTCTGGGTTTACTGTAAAAAGGAAATTAAAAAAAAAGTTTAGAATTAAAGAATATCGTCAAATTGGGGGAATGAGGGTGGGGGAGGACGGCAAAGGGAGAAAGGGAGAGAGAGGGAGACAGAACGACAGACAAGAGAGCGAGACAAAGAGAAAGAGAGAGAGGGAGACAGAACGACAGACAAGAGAGCGAGACAAAGAGAAAGAGAGAGAGGGAGAGAGAGAGAGAGAGAGAGAGAGAGAGAGAGGGAGAGAGAGAGAGAGGGAGAGAGAGAGAGACAGCTTTCAGAGAGCAAGATAACCAAAGAACTTAAGAGTGTTAATCCAAGAGAAATCATATAGTTGCTGCATTGCGAGAGATAGAGGTATTAAAAGAAGGGCACATGTGTAAGAAGAGGATGAAAGATAGAAAGAACAAGCGTCAGAGAGAAAGAAAAAAAAAAGATGGCGATCTTAGTTCATTATAAAGGAGAGGACAAACTAGACGGAATTCTTTCTGAGATTTTGTTTCTTTCTTACTCGCTCTTTTAAAACTGTTCACTCTTATTTTTTAACTTCCTTTATGAACATTTCCATCTCAGCACAAGATCCGAACCCTACACCCTTCAGCTCCTCTCCCTGCAAACCACCCCTAAAACTACCAGAGCCTGACTAACATAAATTACGCGGCAGAGAAAATAAAACGGGTCTATTAAAATGTCCATTTTCCCTCTTTGTTAACCCTTTGCGTTGGAGTATCTTTGAATACGGTTAGCTTTTTTGTTTTGTTTTGATTTGGGTTTTTGTTTTTTTTCTCCCTCTGTAGTTTCTCTTGGGAAATTAGGTCTCACGGCGGCCATTTTGCGGCGGCCATTTTACGGCGGTTTTCATCATGGCCGCATAGCCATTGATTTTATTCTTATTCCAAGTTAATTAGTATTGTCAGATTCTCTGATGCACTCATTCATTTTTCTTTTTCACTCACTCGATATATCTTTGTGTATTTTTCTCTCTATCTCGCTCTTTCTCTCTCTCTCTCTCTCTCTCTCTCTCTCTCTCTCTCTCTCTCTCTCTCTCTCTTTCCCTCTCTCTCTGTTTCTTTCTGTATCTTTCACATTCTGTCTATATTTCTTTTACTTTCTGTGTCTTGGCTATCTCTCAGCAGATTTAACCCCTCCATCTCCCATTCTCCTCCTTCTCGATCTCTCTGTCTCTCCCCCTCTCCACCTTCTTTTTTCAGGCTCTCTCTCTATTTCTTTTCTCCCCCCCCCCTCCTCTTACTACGTGATCTCTTATTTTCTCCACCACAAAAAGAAAAACCCGTTAATCAAATTATTTTATTCTCTCTCTCCTATACCAATGTAGAACAAAAATAATTATTTTAAGATTAACATACCAATACCAAAAAAAAAACAAAAAACAAAAACAACACAAATTGTGGGCCATCGTGAGAACTTCCTTCATTTTTCGTACATTTCAATATTTTCTTGTCTCTTTTTGGTTTTCTTTGTTCACCTTATTTTACCTCCATACACTTATTAATCGCACCGGATATCCAATAAATGAGTCAGGGTCGATTGAAGACCGAGGGACAAAAAACTAACACCCCTATTCCAAATTTTCTTCTTCCTACAAAATAATTAAAATAAAAAAGAGGATGATAAAAATGGAAAGTAGTAATAATAAGTTATTGAGACAGAGAGAGGGGAGAGAGAGAGAGAGGGGGGGGGAAGGGGGGGGGGGGGGGGGGGGGGGGCTGAGGTTGAGCAGTTGGGTGTAAGGTCCAAGTATTTGAAATTAAAAAAAAGAAGGAAATGGGTAGGGAGGGTTATAAAAACAGACAGGAGGGAAGTGGTATATTTAGAGAAATATAGAAACAGAGAGAGAGAGAGAGAGAGAGAGAGAGAGAGAGAGAGAGAGAGAAAGGGACAGAGAGAGAGATTGAAAAAGAAAGAGACCTACAGATAGAGAGACAGAGAGAGACAGAGAGAGACAGAGAGACAGACAGACAGACATATAAAGACAGAGACAAAATGACAGAGAAAGAGAGAGGGAAAGAGAGAGGCATACAGACAGACAGACAGACAGAGTGACAGAGACACAGAGACAAAGAAAAGAAATAGTGGCAGATCGAATAGAGACAGACAGACAGATATACAAACAAACAGAAAAACAGATATACAACCAGACTGACAGCCAGGAGGCAAGGGGTGTAAGGGTCAAACGCAATGAGACACAGACACACAGACAAACAGACAGACAGACACACACACACACAGACAAAGACAGAGAGGGGGGCAAGGGGTGTAAGGGTCAAACGCAATGAGACACAGACACACAGACAAACAGACAGACACACACACACAGACAAAGACAGAGAGGGGGGCAAGGGGTGTGAGGGTTAAACGCAATGAGACACAGACACACAGACAAACAGACAGACAGACAGACACACATACAGACAAAGACAGAGAGGGGGGCAAGGAGGTGTAAGGGTCAAACGCAATGAGACACAGACACACAGACAAACAGACAGACAGACAGACACACATACAGACAAAGACAAAGAGGGGGGCAAGGAGGTGTAAGGGTCAAACGCAATGAATAAAATATGGCCCGGTTCGAATTTCACTCACACCCATACCATTAGTATGCCTAGAGGCCTGGGTGTGGAGTGACGCCTTCTCATGCGGGGCTGGGATGACGCGAGATTGTCTGGTGACACTGCATAAATCACGCTGTTCAGCGTACACACTGTCTGCCTTCAGCGTGTGAGGAGGGCACAATGGTGTGGTGCAGGTGGTAGAGCGTTGGTCTCTCAATCATAAGGTCCCCGGTTCGAAACCCACGATTGGTTAAAAATTCATTTGTCAGTCTATTGTGACTGGCTCAGACAGGAGTTCTGGTAGCCCTAGATTGTTTTTTTTTTATGTAGCAGCATGTAAAATTGCCAGACGTCCGTCTTGGGACCCGTACACAATATAGTATATTATTAAGCTGTCGTTAGACGTTAGACAACTAATTCAACTCTACTCATCTCCGCACAGTATCTGTCTCCGTTTGTCTGTCTGTCTGTCAGCATTATTTAGGCTTTATGTTGTGAGCGGGTCCCAAGACTAACGTCTAACAATTTTTCGTGCTGCAACACAGAGATCTCTCTCTCCCCTCTCTCTGTCTCTCTCTCTCTCTCTCTATTCTCTTCACACTAGACACCCCTCATTAAATAGAAAACAACCAGCCAAAAAAACTTACAGATTTTGAGATTTTGGCACGAGACAGATTGTTTGTGCTCCCGCACCACACGGAGTCTCAGGAACATAAGTACAACGTAGTGATAACTTACGACTCGCCTTAAGCCTTCTCATTTCTATATGTGCCATATCTTACGACTGGTCGTAACCTTACCACAACAATGTACTTATGGCCTATGGTCAGGGACTCCCCGAATCCAGTTTTAATATGCAAGATTCACGCAAGCCGCGTCGCTCGGTCTTCATCCGTCATGTAGATTTTTTGTTTTTGTTTTTCTTTTGGTGAAAGAACTAGATATTAGGTACTAGATATTAAATAGTAGATTTTAGATCTGGCTATTCAAACCAGGAAATTGAAATCAGGGAAAAGTAAAAGTAACCCGGAAAATAATCGTAAAAAGAAAAGATTCAGAAAAAGTAGAAGTAACCCGAAAATTATATTTAAAAAAAAAGCTTCAGAAAGAGTAAAGGTCACCCGAAATTTCTCGTTAAAAAAGCTTTAGAAAAAGTGAAAGTAACACGACATTTCCCATTTAAAAATCTTCAGAAAAGGTAAAAGTTAAAAGAAAATCAAGAGGTTGAAGAAGTAGCTTCATAAGTAAAGAAAGAAAGAAAAAAGAAAAGAATCAGGACTAGCGTGCAAAGCTATGTTGTAGAGAAAAAGTAATGAGGCATAAAAAGTAGGTTTGAAAAGTAAAGTAAATTTAACTGGTACAAGATGTAGACCTTAGATTTCCTGATCGATTCATATTTATATAGAGAGTGTTATACGCATACTATAGGTAATAATACATTTTCAATAAACATGAACTGTAATTTCATTAAAAAAATAAATAAATAAAAAAATAAAAACCGAACTAGATTCGAATCACGGACATGTAGATCTATGTCTCTGTGTTGCAGCACGAAAAATTGTTAGACGTTAGTCTTGGAACCCGTCTACAATATAAAGCCTAAATAATGCTGACAGACTGACAGACAAACGGAGACAGATACAGTGCGGAGATGAGTAGAGTTGAATTAGTTGTCTAACGTCTAGCGCCAGCTTAATAATATACTATATTGTGTACGGGTCCCAAGACGGACGTCTGGCAATTTTACATGCTGCTACATAAAAAACAATCTAGGGCTACCAGAACTCCTGTCTCAGCCGGTCACAATAGACTGACAAATGAATTTTTAACCAATCGTGGATCTCGAACCAGGAACCTTATGATCGAGAGACCAACGCTCTACCACCTGCACCACATCATTCTGCCCTCCTCACACACAGAAGGCAGACAGTGTGAACACTGAACAGCGTGATTTATGCAGTGTCACCAGACAATCTCGCGTCATCCCAGCCCCGCATGAAAAGGCGTCATTCCACACCCAGGCCTCTAGGCATACTAATGGTATGGGTGTGAGTGAAATTCGAACCGAGCAATATTTTATTCATTGCGTTTAACCCTTACACCCCCTTGCCCCCCTCTCTGTCTTTGTCTGTGTGTGTGTGTGTCTGTCTGTTTGTCTGTGTGTCTGTGCCTCATTGCGTTTTACACCCCTTGCCTCCTGGCTGTCTGTCTGGTTGTATATTTGTTTGTCTGTGTGTTTGTATATCTGTCTGTCTGTCTGTCTCTATTCGATCTGCCACTATTTCTTTTCTTTGTCTCTGTGTCTCTGTCACTCTGTCTGTCTGTCTGTCTGTATGCCTCTCTCTTTCTCTGTCATTTTGTCTCGGTCTTTATCTCTCTCTCTCTCTCTCTCTCTCTCTCTCTCTCTCTAAATCTCTCAATCTTTTTCTCTTTGTCTCTCTATATGCCTGTCTGTCTCTCTCTTTTTTTTTCAATCTCTCTCTCTCTGTCTCTCTGTCTCACACTTTCTCTCTATATATACCATTACCCTCTATCTGTTTTTACCATCATCCCTACCTATTCGCTCCTTTTTTTTAAATTTCAAATTCTTGAGCCTTACACCCAACTGCTCAACCTCATACTGCCCCCCATCAAAGTCCTGGGGGTCTACCCCCCAACCAACTCACGCCTTCAGAAAGTTCCAACCCTCACAGTGAGCTGAACTTAAACAACCCCAGCACAAAAGCCTGGCAACTTCCTCATCACTAATTACACGTCACCGCACTGTCTTGTATGACCATGGACCATGATAGCCAACACCCCTGTTCTACCCCCCCCCCCCCCCCC
>RQTK01000381.1:131294-142692 GCA_003991915.1 Elysia chlorotica | reverse complement strand
GAGAGAAAGAGAGAGAGAGAGAGAGAGAGAGAGAGAGAGAGAGAGAGACAGACAGAGACAGACAGACAGACGTTTCACTATTAAGATAACATTATTATTTTTTCTCAATTGCGTAATTCAACGTAATATTTCCAAAAGAAAAATGTTTTACTTTGGCTATTCTTCTTCAATTATATTATAAATAGTAAAATCCAAAATGGGAAAGAAATGATCAAGCCATTATGGTTTTTGATGATTTTCGACTGCAAATATCTTGCCCATTTCGCCTGTTCCCCATCCTCCCCCCTCCCCCCTTACTCTGTCTAGCCTCTCTTTCCCCCATATTCTGAAATCACATTGTCCGTAACCCTTAATAGATTAAGACTAGCTGGAGAATCTAGATCTAGACATCTGGGGAGCGGTAGAATGCACAAACAAGACGTAGCTTACGTCTTGTCGTAACAATATAAGAATATATATATAAGAAGTCTTACGACGAGACGTAAGCTACGTCATGTTTGTGTATTCTACCCCTAGTTGTTACAAGTACAATTTAAGAGGAGGTACATTTTGACGCCAGACTATAGATAGAAGCTTAAATACAAAGTTAGTCCTGGGTCTGATTCTACTCCCTCTTTGTAATTACTCAAATTAGTTCCTTATTTTCCTAGTGCAAATCTAGTCCTTCCACAACTTAGCTATAGTACTGAACCTTCTAGCGGAACTCACAAATCCTCCGAGAGGAACTAACTACTAACCCAATTTTTCGGGAAAGTCCGAAGACGGTCGGAATCCACTGGGGATGCCTAGTAAGCCTGACTAATGGTCAATCTATCTCTCTCTCTATCTCTCTGACTTACGACGAGACGCAAGCTACGTCATGTTTGTGCATTCTACCCGTAGTTGTTAAAAGCACAATTTAAAAGGAGGTGGATTTCGACGTCCGACTATAGAAGCTTAAATACAATGTTAGTCGGGTGTCTAATTCTACTTCCTCTTTGCAATTATTTAAATTAGTTCCTTATATTCCTAATGTAAATCTAGTAAATCCACAACTTAGCCATAGTACGGGACTTTCTAGCGGAACTCACAAATCCTCCGAGAGGAACTAACTACTAACCCAATTTTTTTTCGGGAAAGTCCGAAGATTGTCGGAATCCGCTAGGGATGCCTAGGTAAGCCTTCCTTTCTTTAAAAACCCCATAGTAATGCTAAAGTATCCCTTGAGTATCCTGGTATCCCAACACAGCCGAGCTCTATTCTGTACCCCCTTTCCCCCAAAAAACAACAAAAAACGAAAACAACAACAACAACAACAAAACAAACAAAAAACAAAAAACCCATCATGGTACCGTTATCCTTGTTTGGTTGTCTTATTTATATCCTTTGGAAATAGTGGACATGTAGTATATTTTTCTTTAGGAGGTGACAATCTAGTATTGTATTGTCAAGGGAATATCAGATTGGGCCAAAACTTAAAAGAAAAGTCGAAACAGAGAATCAGTAAATTGAGTTTCTTTTTTATAAGAATGTCTATCAGAGCCCTTATTAAATTTTGGAAAAGAGAACGAGTTTGATAGATTTTAGGACAACGAACTTTTATGTTGTGGTTTAGAGTGCAATACGCTGGGAAAAGTGGTGAATTAGTCTTTTTTATTCCCACACCCACGCTGTTGAGCTGTTGAGTTGGTTTAACGTCCTAACCAAAACCAAAAGCCCTTAGTTTCACAAAGACCCGACGCCGAAGACGACTAAAACTAAGACTTAGACTGGTTGGTTGGATTGGTTTAACGTCCAACATCAGCATTATATAGGCTATATTGTGGACGGGCCCCAAGACGCACGTCTGACAATTTCATGTGCTGCCACACACGAAACAGGGCGGGGATACCATGGCCCCTGTCTCAGCCGGTCACAAAACTAAGACTAAGACTAAGAGATGCCGGATCTCGACTGTTTCCGAGACTTAAGTCCCATAAACCAGTGCGGGTTTGCTGTCGGGTTGTCTCCCCCTGGGTGAGTAGATTTATTACTCACCCTCACGCGGGCTTCCTGATGGAGGGAAGGAGGGAGGGGGTGGGGAGGATTTGGTGGTTGTGATTTCAGTGGTCGAGTGATATAAGGGTCCCCTTTTTGTAAGTCCCTCCCTTCTCCACCAAAAATAATGATGGGATGTGCACATTATTTTAGTTGTCCCGAAGCAGGAAATAACGAGGGAATCTGGGATTTTGAAAGAGAATCCTCTTAAACGACATTTGCCATTATTTGAGCTGTGTGTGGGTGTGTGGGTGTGTGGGTTTATGTGTGTGTGTGTGTGTGTGTGTGGGGGGGGTCTCTCAGTCTCTCTCTCTCTTATTCTGTCTCTGTCTCTCTCTCTCTCTCCCTATCTCTCTCTCTCTCTCTCTCGATCTCTCTCTTTTTCAATATCTCTCTTATTCTCTCTCTCTCTTTCTCATTCTCTCTCTCTCTCATTCTCTCTTTCTAGTTCTCTCTCTCGCTCTCTCATTCTCTCTCTCGCTCTCTCTCTCTTTCTCTCTCTCACTCTTTCTCTTTCTCACTCAATCTCTCTCTCTCTCTTTATCTCTCTCTCTGTCACTCTTTGTCTTGCAATGTCTTCAAAGCGTCATCCGTTCTGGTTTCCCTGTTTTGGATAATTGATATAATGAGAGAGGAAAAAAGAGGAAGAGAGAGAGAGAGAGAGAGAGAGAGAGAGAGTCTAAATCTAATTTAAAAAATTACTATTACCAACACATAATACATGTGACATTGAAGCGATTTCGTACCTGGAAGTCTAGTGTTTTGCTTATTGAGTTTTGTAGCTAATCGATACAAAAGTAGCTGTAAATCAATCTGACTTAAGCCAAATCATGTTTACTACCTAATTGTTAACCAGGTTGCAGTGGTTGTTTAGCTTGTACCAGTAGTACCAGTAGATACTCGGTTAATACCTAATTGGTGCCGGTTTAAATGTTAATCGATGCTAGGTTAAAGTAGCTAAAACCGAAACCTGTCTAGTTTTTGATCGATTCTCGTTTGAGGAGAAGTTGGGAGAACAACAACTGAATCGTTTTATTAACATGGTTGCTGGATTGTCCCCTTTGCAAAATGGAAACTCTTTACCTCTGTATCTCTGAGCCTCTGAGGCTCATTCTCTCTATCCCTACTCTCTCTCTCTCCCTCTCTCTCCCTCTCTCTATCTCTCTCCCTCTCTCTTTCTCTGTCTCTCTCTCTCTCTCTCTCTCTCTCTCTCTCTCTCTCTCTCTCTCTCTCTCTCTCTCTCTCTCTCTCTCTTTCCCTCTCTCCCTCTCTCTCTCTCTCTCTCTCTCTCTCTCTCTCTCTCTCTCTCCCTGTATGCCTGTTACCTCCCAGCTGCTCCTCTACTATCACCCTTGAACGAATGTTTCTATCCACCAATCTACTACTCTTCTATCTAAACCCTCCTCTATCTGTCCCTCTATTTGTCTCTATTATCCCTGGATCAAATTCTCCTTTCACTCTCCCGCTTCGGGGACGGGTCCCACAATTGGTTTTTGTCGCGCTCGTAATGCGCTTAACTTTCTTCGCGATCGACGACGGGTTGTTCGCGAGTTATTTGCGAGTTATTTGCGAGTTATTTGCGAGTTATTCAGGCCTATTACTTCTGTTTAGCTGGGCGTAATTACCACTTTGGGGGCAATCCTCTTCGCTTCTTGCACTGGAAGGAGATTGCGAGAGGCTGTAGCTACAGCGAAGGAGGGAGAGAGAGGAGAGAGAGAGAGAGAGGAGGAAACGAGAGAGGGGGATAGAGAGAGTATGGCTTATGTACTATAAAAAGATGTTAGCTAATTTTATTCACACAGCAAGGCTGCAATCAAATACGCCCTCTATATTTTGTCCATAGAATCTGAATTCTATGATAAGACTTATCAAAAACAAAGCACGCGTTATTTTCGTGCGACAGTTCACTGCCTAAGGCTAAGTGAATTGACATCTTATTTACTGCGCTATGAATGAAGCTTAGAAAAAAAATTGGTGGAATTTTAAGTTTTCCACTTTCCCAGTCTTGGTCCGGAGACAGAGGCAGAGACAGAGAGAGAGGGAGAGAGAGAGGGAGAGAGAGGGGGAGAGAGAGAGAAAGAGAGAGAGAGAAAGAGAGAGAGAGAGAGAAAGAAAGAGAGAGAGAGGTTTCTGAGACGAAGAAATAAGACAGAGCTACAGGGGAGATAAATAGATCAATAGATAGAATAGATAGATAGGTGAATGAATTTTACCTTTAAGAATTATCTTAAAAATAAAACACTAAAACAACAACAACAACAACAAAACAGCAAACCAAAAAACAAAACAAAACAAAACAACGCAAAACAACAACAACCCCCCTCCCCCCAGAAACAACAACAACAACAACAACAACAACAACACAATAAAAATCCCATGCCATCGTTTTACTATGTTCTCTACCTTTTTAAAATTTTTTTACAACCAACTTCTCCCTAAAACTGAAATCTTCAGAGTAAGGTTTTGATTTGAACGAAACCTTTTAAGTTTAACTTAAAAAAGCAACAACAAACAACCTTTTCAAAATCTCTCAATTCTAGAGTAAATGCATTTCTTGGTCTTTTTGTACATGAATTTTTCGTCTGCTCCGTCAAGATGATAAATTGGTCTATAAAATCATAATATAATAAATAGACAAAAAGTTGCCTTCTTTTGATAACAAATGCCTCAAGCCATACCTTTGCTATATCTTTCCATACCTCAACTTTCTCTTCCTCTCTCTCTCTCTCTCTCTCTCTCTCTCTCTCTCTCTTTCTCTCTCTCTCTCTCACTCGCTCTCTCTTTCCATTTTCTGGTCTTTCCGACAATCTCTCTCATTCCTCTCACTCCGTTTTTCTATTATTTCTATTGTTACACTTTCTTCTCATTTTGCGCTTTAATTTTCTTCTTTTTTTTTGTCAGTCCCTCGATTCTCACGAAAAGAATGCGTCCATTCTCTACTAAAATATTAAAGTAACTTCTCTTCTTCCAAAAGCTCTTTGTCAAAAAATGATATATCAATTTTGCATCGTTGTCTAGAGACTGAAATATAAAAATACAGAACTTTCATTATGGAAAAACGACATTCTTCCACCAGTAAATAAAAAACAACAAACGAAAAAAAAACCGGATCGGAAAGTTAAAAGCGTAAAGTTTTAATTTTTCAAAGATCTTACTTTGGTCACGGGTGTTCTTTCTCAAATCAATGTATACATTTCTGTATTCATTCTGTGTGTTTGTACATTTTTTGTGTTTGGGCTATGATTGAAATTGCTATACTATGGTAAAAGATTTTAAGACTTATCATCTACTGTGGGTTGCAGGAATAAGAATAGAGAATACACGAAGGGACAATGTGTAGAAGATACGTTAGATACCTCTTTCTTTTTCACCACTCTATCCTCTGTCTGTCTGTCTGTCTGTCTGTCTGTCTGTCTGTCTGTCTGTCTCTGTGTCTGTCTATGTCTCTATCTCCGCCTGTCTGTCTTTCTCTGTGTCTGTCTGTCTGTCATTCTTTCTGTCTGTCTGTCCGTCTGTCTGTCTCCGCCTGTCTGTCTGTCTGTCTGCCTCCCTGTCTCTGTCTTCCTCTGTCTGTCTTTATGTCTGTTTGTCTGTCTGTCTGTCAGTCCCCCTTCTTTCCGCTTCTCTCTCTCTCTCTCTCTCTCTCTCTCTTACTCTCTCTCCATCTCTTTTTTCCTCTCTCTCTTCATCTTTCTTTCACTCTCTCCTCAAGGATACAAAATATCCATACCCCGATAAGATTGAACAACTCAGAATAATCTAGAACAACCTAATAAATGTCTGACTGCTTTTTGACGCCTATCAATAATTGATGAGAAAACAATTCCTACCCTCCCACCCTCACCCCTCCTCAAAGTGTGAGTGAGCCATTGACAATACAAACAAATCATAAACGCTTTTTCATCTCCTCCTCCTCCTCCGCATCTCCTCCTCCTTACACTCCCACCTTCCTCCTCCCCTCCTCATCCCCTCCTTCTCCTTACACTTTCACCTCCCTCTCCTCCCCCTCCTCCTCCATCAACCAAACCACATTACCAAACCCTCCCCCACCGCCCACCGGTCAAACGCCCCACTGGTCATCTGTTGGTCATCTCTGCTGATCCTCTAAGCGGGTGATGTCCAGCCCCAATTGGAAAGGAGGAGAGAATTGGAGAGGGGGGAGAGAGAATTAGAGAGGGGGAGGGGGGAGGAAATGGATTGAGGAGAGAAGGGGAGGGTATTGAAGAGGAAGAGAGAATTGGAGAGAAATTGGAGAGGAAAGAAGGGGTCTTTGGGAGGGGAGAGGGGGATTGGAAAGAAACCTCTCACCCCTTTCGGTTAACCCAAAGCTGTACCGACTGAACGGTTAGTGTCAGGTCCACTATGACGGAGTTCACCCGCAAAGACGTGCGCCGTAGACTGAGTATCAAGACTTTGGACCTTCTGGTTGCCAGTCGACGGTGCTATCGACTGAGCTATCTTGACCACCAGCATTCTCTGATTAGTTTTTTGTTGTTCATTCTTAGAATCCTACACGGACACTGGAGGACAGAGGCTAAGATTCGAACCTCGGACCTCCTAGCTTGTCAGTCAATAGCGCTTATATCTGAGCTTATAGTTTCAGATTTCACTGGAGGCCAGAGGCTAGGATTCAAACCTCCGACCTTCTTGCTTTTCAGTCAATAGCGCTTATAATTATCTGAGCTTCATAGTTTCATAGTTCCAGATTCTTTACGGATAGAGTCCACACAGGCTGGGATTCAAACCTCGGACCTCCTAGCTTGTCAGTCAATAGCGCTTATATCTGAGTTAATAGTTCCAGATTCCTACACGGACACAGTGCCTGAGTTCAAACCTCGGATCTCTTTGTTTGTCAACCGAAACCGCTACCAACTGAACTATTTGAATCTCCCCTCCCACTTGACCATACAATTATCAGACTTGACCATCAGGGACTGGTCACCAGGCCGACTGCCTACTGTCCACCGTCTCCGCGGGAGACCCATAGATCAGGACAGGTCCTCATTGTTTTTGTCGGGCATCAAGCAAAATGACCAGAGGTCAGGCTGTGAATCAAACCTCGGACCTATTGCTTGTCAGGCCATAGCGCTTATATCTGAGTTAATAGTTCCAGATTCTATACGGACACAGTCCACACAGGCTGGGATTCAAACCTCGGACCTCCTTGCTTGTCAGTCAATAGCGCTTATATCTGAGCTTATAGTTCCAGATTCTATACGGACACAGTCCACACAGGCTGGGATTCAAACCTCGGACCTCCTTGCTTGTCAGTCAATAGCGCTTATATCTGAGCTTATCTTTCCAGATTCCTACACGGACACAGTGCCTGAGTTCAAACCTCGGATCTCCTTGTTTGTCAACCGAAACCGCTACCAACTGAACTATTTGAATCTCCCCTCCCACTTGACCATACAATTATCAGACTTGACCATCAGGGACTGGTCACCAGGCCGACTGCCCACTGCCCACCGTCTCCGCGGAAGACCCATAGATCAGGACAGGTCCTCATTGTTTTTGTCGGGCATCAAGCAAAATGACTAGTGGTCAGGGAGCCTAATTCACAGCCCCTGGGGGGATCAACTGACCACTCAAGGCCTGGGCTCTAGGCCTCTGGAAAATCCCGTGCCAGACTGGGAGACGGAGTTAGGACCGGAACAGGAAGAGAGATGAGGGATGCTGATTAGAGAGGCGAGGCTTAAGTTTCCGATTGTTTTAACCCTTTAGAGCTTAATGAAATTTTCATAGTTTCTTTCTCTTTTCTTTTTTTTTCTTGTTTTTGTGTGTGACGGTCACCCCTTGTCTAGGGTATTCAAACTGGTAATGTTTTAGCCCATGCTTCTTTTGTGTGCAATTGTTACATCAACAATGTCCATAGAAAAAAAAGAGAGAGAGAGAGAGAGAGAGAGAGATAGAGAGATAGAGAGAGAGAGAGAGAGAGAGAGAGAGAGAGAGAGAGAGAGAGAGAGAGAGAGAGAGAGAGAGAGAGAGAGAGAGAGAGAGAGAGATATTCTGAGAACGCGCACTTCTAAATCTTTATTCATTTTTTTTCTATTCTTTCTTTTCTTTTTGTGACTATTACTCCTTTCTACGTTTAAATTGTTTAATCGTGTCTAGAAAACAGCTTATATTCTTGTACTCTTTTGAATGAATTAAACACTTTTATTTCAGTTTATTCAAAGATCGTATCTATGTACAACTTTGACCTCGTATAATTTTAATATGATCAGAATATGATGAACAATTTAATACCATAGGTATCACTTGGAAAGAAGATAAATCGAGGATTTTATCATTTTAACCAATTTCTAGGAAATAAAAAAAAAAACAACACAACAAACTATTGTGCAGTTGAAAACAATGATAACATGTATTTCAAACAACCCTCTTCTAGCTTAATTTTGCTTTACACCAGTCCTATTTCTAATTAACTGCTCATTTG
The DNA here is from genome assembly GCA_003991915.1 of Elysia chlorotica. NCBI lineage: Eukaryota > Metazoa > Mollusca > Gastropoda > Plakobranchidae > Elysia > Elysia chlorotica. The sequence goes on along the minus strand of RQTK01000381.1, from coordinate 134,237 downwards.
GACTGAAAAGGGTTAAATCTTAACAAATCCTAAAACCCAAACAGCCTTGATGATGCAGGAGCTAACGATCTTCCAAAAGCTCGTACACACGCCCCTTTCATTTCCCCTTCATTTCCTTGATTAGAATAATATCCTTGAACAATGCGTTTAGTAGTAAATCTTAACCATAATTATTTCAACGTCTCTTAAGTTAATCACCCAACTTTCTTCTGGGAAATCCCTCTCGATTTGCACCGTCTTAAACGGTCACCGAAAGTTCGAGGGGCTAAGAACGCAGTCAGTGGGACCAGAGAGTGTGAAAAGTTGAGAGATTTCACAGGGAGGATTTTGCGTAACTATGTGGATCGGGATAATTACGGCGGTTGCTTCGTACTTTAAGCCTTAGTGAAAACAACAACAACAACAACAACAACAACAACAACAACAACAACAACAACAACAACAACAACAACAACAAACAACAACAACAACAACAACAACAACAACAACAACAACAACAACAACAACAACAACAACAACAACAACAACAACAACAACAACAACAACAACAACAACAACAACTCTGTTTTAAGGACTGATCAACCGACTTAATTTCAATAAAGAAATAGTGACCAAGCTTCACGCTATCTCCCTGTATCAATAGCACTGTGAGCTCTTTTTGTGAAACATCTCACTTAGTCTATTGTCTCTGGTCCCACCGTCCCACAGTCATCGAATGCCTTGATGCTAGGGACCCAACTGCTCTTTTGGGGGGGTGGGATTTCCTTCGTTCTGTAAATTATTGATGATGCGCCAGCCTAATTTACTTCCCTGCTTGAAAATCCAAGGGGGAATAATTACTAGGTCTTAAGAGTTGCTGCTTCATTAAGGCCCCTAGACAAAAGCCCTTTAGGGAAATGGAGGGGATTAATTTATGTTTCAGTTATCGGTCTTTGTTTCTGGGATGTACCGTGGAGTTGATGGAGTTTCAGTGTTTAGAGAAAAGTGCTGGTATTTTTCTTGTTTTGTTTGTGTAATCCATTTATTAAAACTATGTATTTTGGGGGGTTTATCTCATCGAGAAAAGTCATGGATCCTAAAATAACCAGACTATTTTGCTAAAAAAAAAATGAAGATAAAAATCATTGTTTACGAGAAAAAAAAATAATACAGAATATGAAATAACTTTGAAAATACATCCTAAAATAACTAGACTTTTTGCAAAAAAAAAACAAACAAAAAAAAGCAAAGAAAAAAAATGAAGAATATACTTGTATAAAAAAGAAAACACATAATACAGAATAACTTTATTGATTCCAAATGAAAATTAATAGTGCCGCAAGCATAATCTGACATGTACATAAAACTTCATGATTTTATAATACATTTACTGTTAATCTCTTAATAAAAACAACAACAACAACAACAACAACAACAACAACAAGAACATATGGCGGATCTAAAATCAAGCATGTATTAAATTAACAAAATTAAGGAGCGCATGTATTTTAGTAGAATCGGCCCTTTGTTAACTGATTACTTTATTTGAAACGAACAAACCAAAAAAAAAAATCTATCTTTCTAAACAAATTCCCTGTTTGGAAACAATAATACATGTATTTTGAACTGAATCTGTGAGGTTTCAGCCCTACAACCATTGCAGGTGTGCTGTGTCAATCTAGTGTCTCAAAGATACACAAAGAGTTCAAACATCTTTTGTCTAATCCTAGAGATTCCACTCTAGGAACCCACCCAACGAGCGGGGCAGACAATGTAATCTCTGTTCTTCTTCAGCATGTATGTTTTTATAGCTCATATTATCTGTTCTGTACATATTTCTTTTTTTGTTTTGTCTCTATCTCTTCTCCTCTTTATAAACACATCTCTCACTGTTTTTTGTTTGTTTGTTGTTTTTTGGGTGTTTTTTTCTTCGATATTCCACTTCAGATTTTTTCATCCTATGTAGCGCTATATTACGCTTTCTCTCTCTCTCTCTCTCTCTCTCTCTCTCACACACACACACACACACACACACACACACAAACACACCCTTCAACTTCCAACCACTCCTCCTTCTATTCCATCTGCTCTCGCTCCTCACCATGTCCCCTCCCTATTTTCTAACATGATCTTTTGTCTTGTACTTTCTCTCTCCCTCTCTCACCCTCTCTCCCCCCTCTCTGTCTCTCTCTCTGTCTCTCTGTCTCTCTCTCTCTCTCTTTCCCTCTCTTTCTTTCTCCCTCTCTCTTCCTCTCTCTCTCTCTATTTCTCTTTTCTCTCTCTCTCTCTCTCTCTCTCTCTCTCTCTCTCTCTCACACACACACACACACACACAAACACATTCCAATCTCTCCTCCGCCTCATCACCATCTCCCCTCCCTCTTTTCTATCATGGCCTCTTGTCAAGTCTCTTCACAAGTATTACAACCAAGAACTGATGATAATCCATGTTTCGTGCAGTTTGGTGCGTCGTCTAAACAGATTTGCACTGGGAGAAGAAAAACATTACATGCTGAGGATTAAGAATTAGGCAGGAGGCCTAAATGGAGGAGCGCAAAGACAAACAAAATGAATTTAGGAGACAAAAAGCTAAAGTATGGAAAAAGAAAGAAAAAAAAGGAAGATGAAAGAAAAAAAGGAAAGAAAGAAAGAAAGAAAAAGAAATAACTAGGCTATTTAATGGGCTATGTGACAGTATCTACTGTAAAAGAGACTAAACTAATCATGTATTACCGAACTATGCTGTTGGCGTAACCGATTGCATAAAGAGTAAGGGTTAATAATTAGGAAGTCCAAACACGGGAGTTTTACACCAAACAACTTTAATTCAAATGCATATAAATCCTGCAAGCACATATCTCTTTAAAACCATGGCAAGCGAAACCCTTACCTCCCTCACCCTCGGTTGCCCCTCCCTTTTCATCTTAAACACCACTTTTGCCTTCATCACTGGTTTCTCCCCCC
>RQTK01000381.1:38285-52350 GCA_003991915.1 Elysia chlorotica | reverse complement strand
GGGGGTGTATAAGACGCGTTTTGAGTTCAGCCAATGTTATCACCATTAAATTGTTACAACCTAATCGAACAGATATAATAATAAGAACAATAATAAAATTGTATTGTTTTTTCAAAAGCATCTTATAAATTCTATAGAAAAACAACCTTTTATGCACGACAACTTTGGCATTTGTATCTATAATATCATTACACAAGTCATCCTATATCCCCCGCACTTTTACCTAACAGTGCTAAACTACTAACATCAATATCATATATTATTATACGATGTATAACTTAGCACTATAACCCCAGGACCGCTATCTAACAGTGCTTAACTACTAATAACAATATCATATATTATTATATAATAACTTAACACTATAACCCCAGGACCGCTATCTAAAGTTACTAATCCGCTACTATCAATGGCGGATATATGGTTTACTTTCCCCATATCAAACACCCATACTGCAGGATTAGACAGTTTGCCTGGGGCTCATCACCGGCTCCCGTCATTTGATAATATTGTTTAAAGAAATAGCTCCCATGGCTATCGTCATTTACTTTTCGTCTCATTACATACACTTGATTCTCAACTTCGCTCTCTCACTCCCTAGCCGTTACCGTGCTGACCTGCAGTAAAGAAGTTAAGCAACCAATCCAGCCCTGAACCCTTCACCCGCCTACAAATCAACAGTCAAACAAACCCTGATCTCTCTAGCCTTAAACCTTCCTGGATCTTGCTTCCACAGGACGAAACTATTAGTGCGACTTACTGCATGCCATAGTCCTAACTTTGTGTGGACACTGGTCTTCTAGTCTAAACGATAATGTGACCGGCCGAGACAGGAGTCATGGTATCCCCGCCCTGTCTCGTGTGTGGCAGCACATAAAATTGTCAGATGTCATTCTTGGGGCCCGTCCACAATATAGCCTATATCGTGCTGATGTTGGACGTTAAAAAAATTCAACTCAACTCTAGTTTTATAGATACGAAAAGATTGCACTGGTTTATACTGTAAAAGTTTGGCATTTTGTTTTAAGTGATATGGAGGGTTTTATCTACATAATATGTAATGATATCGTGCTTACTAGTTTTATAGACACAGAAAGACTGCACTGGTTTAAACTGTATAAGTGAAGTGTGGCTTTTTTGTTTTAAGGGATACGGTAGCTATGATCTAGATAGTTACATAAGTACTGCGGGGATTAGATCACAGATCAGCTGTTGATCCCGGCTGTGGGGACGCTTTAGTGAAGGATTAGTCATTTTGCTATACCTTCAGTCAGGACTAGACGCTTTGATAACTTCACTTACTACTAGAAGTTTTAACCTAGGTTTAGACACGTTGTTACTTTTAGTCAGGACTAGACGCTTTTAGCAAGGATTAGACGCCATGGCTATGGCACCATCAAAGTACTAGACATTTTGATCAAGGACTAGACACTTGGTCAAGGACTAGACACTTTAGTGAAGGATTAGACGCCTTGATCAAGACGGATTATATAGAGAAACCGCCAACATAATCTATGATTAAATTTACATCGCCTAAGTATCAGAAAAGTTCTCGCGCAAAGACAGGTTCTTCAACTCAATTGTCTATTATTTAATTCGAACATCAAATATCTTGCTCTTCATTAATATCATGTATGATGGTAACAAAGCTTCTAGTCCTACATTGAACTCCTTCATTCCAGAGTCTTACCAACCGAAATATGACGATCTTTGAGATGGATGCAGAGAAATAGCCATCTCTATTCCAGACCAAGAGAATCCTAATAGGTGTATACAGTGAAAATTCAAAGTAGCCGCTACCAAACACTCAGATCAAGACGATTTCAATTTGCTTTGAGCAGCGCAACACACGAGATAAGGGATATATGCCTTGGGTACAATTAGAGGATTTCCCAGAATCTCTAGGATTACGGTGTAATTCCCGATTGAAAGTGGCAGTTCGACGCAAGAATGTTCAAAATGTGTAAAATGGCGGCTTAAAGGTGTGTCAATAAAATGTCACGGTCGTTTAGACTAGGTTGGGTTGGGTTGATTTAACGTCCAACAGCAGCACTATATAGGCTATATTGTGGACGGGTCCCAGAACTCTAATTCTGTTAGAGGGGACAGGGTACTAATTATGGTGGTATCCCCGCCCGTTAGGGTTGGGGAAGGGAAGAGGGCTGAGAAGTTGTAGTTGAGTTGGTTTAACGTCCAACATAAGAACTATGTAGGCAATATTGTGGACGGACCCCAGGACGGACGTCTGACAATTTTATGTGCTGCCACACACGAGACAGGGCGGGGATACCATGACTCCTGTCTCGGCCGGTCACATTATCGTTTAGACTAGAAGACCAGTGTCCACACAAAGTTAGGACTATGGCATGCAGTAAGTCGCACTAATAGTTTCGTCCTGTGGAAGCAAGATCCAGGAAGGTTTAAGGCTAGAGAGATCAGGGTTTGTTTGACTGTTGATTTGTAGGCGGGTGAAGGGTTCAGGGCTGGATTGGTTGCTTAACTTCTTTACTGCAGGTCAGCACGGTAACGGCTAGGGAGTGAGAGAGCGAAGTTGAGAATCAAGTGTATGTAATGAGACGAAAAGTAAATGACGATAGCCATGGGAGCTATTTCTTTAAACAATATTATCAAACCAATAAATAAATCTGTCATGAAATAGCACGAGTCTGACAGCTTTTAACAAACAAAGTTAAAATGTTCCAATTATAAAATTATTTATTTTTACTTAATCCCATTCGTGTGTGACAGGAGTCATGGATTATAGAGATATTTGTTATATTAGTTTAAGGTTGCTATGGCAACTATCCGGCGTCCATCTTTCTCCTAAACAACACAACGAGGTGTTTTACATTCCCAGACATAAATAAATATTCTCTTTTTTTGCGTGAACAAAATTTTTATTATATTATAAGTATCCTGTCACGTTGTGAAAGTAACTCACCCCCAGAAAACCTTCACTTTTTTTACCCGCGTGCCACTTGCTGTTTAAGACATACAAAACATGACACTCAGGTCTCAGCATCCTGATTCGCTTTCGTACCAGGGGTACGACAGCTGCCAACCCAACAATCCATTAAAAGTGTGCAAATTTAGGGGGGAGGGGGGGGGTGCGAAGATTGAGAAAATGGATGATTATAAGGGCATATATTGGCGCAAGGGGTAGAGATTTCGGCCCCCAATCTGGTTGTCATCGTTTCGAATCACCACACAATTGGGAAAGATTCGTTTCTTGTATTCCGTCCCATATTAGCTTCTTGGGTAATTTAAAGCATAAAATGACTGGCTGAGACAAGTGTTTTGGATGAGCTAGGTTGACAAACAGAGATATATAATGAGACGAAGAGTGAAAGACAATACCCATCAGCAAAAGAATAAAATGACTGGCGAAATGAGTAAGGTGTCTTTGTATTCCACACACGTCCTTTGTGTGGCAAGACGTATAATTGTCAGACTTTAACCTTAGGACGCATCGCCGTATACGATCCAGCTTGAGAAAGAACTTAGGTAAACGTTAAACTAGGAAGAAGTTTCTCTCATGTACAAAGAACCCGATGGCTGGTTGGTTGGGTTGGTTTAACGTCCAACAGCAGCACTATATAACAAAGAACCCGAAACGCATCTATAGCAGGAATAGTTTGACTTTTTCTTAATGTGTACCATTGGCAGTTTCCCTTGTTACAGCATCCAGTCGCTAGCCTACTGTTAGTGCGACAGGAATCCTGCAGGAAACACAGCATGATCCGGATTAACACAGTGCCATCTTGACAGTGACTGTCTCCCACTAGTTCCAGGCAGGTCGAGACTCCTAACACACACCCTGTGGCGTTCCAAGTAGTTGATGTTGAGTTGGTTTAACGTCCAACAACAGCACTATATAAACTATAATGTGGACGGACCCCAAGACAGACGTCTGACAATTATATGAGCTGCCACACACGAGATAGGGCGGGGATACCATGACTCCTGTCTCAGCCGGTCACATTATACTGACACCGACCCAACCAGTACGACTATGATAGCTTAGATCATAGGAAGTCGGGCGACTAAGCATACTTCTATCTTTTACTTACTACGCCTGGAGTGCCAATACTGTGTACAGTGTGATTTCCAGGGGTACTAACTATAGAGAGGGAGTAAATTTACACGCCCGACTCTGACAGCTAAGATCATGAGAAGTCGGGCGACTAAAATTAATGTACTTTTACCTTGTACTTACTAGCCCTGGAGTGTTAGTATCGTGTACAATGTGGCATTCCAGGAGTACTAACTACAAAGATGAAGTAATTTAAGTCACGTGGGTCGGTGTCAGTTTAATTGTGACTGGCTGAGACAGGAGTCATGGTATACACGCCCTGTCCCGTGTGTGGCAGCACATATAATTGTCAGACGTTAGTCTTGGGGTTCGTCCACAATTATTATAGTCTATATAGTGCTAATGTTGGACGTTATACCGACTCAACAACACCCAGCGATGACAATCAAATACATAGAACGTCGAGCAATACCCATCAGTGAAAGAATAAAATTACTGGCTGAGTCAGGAGTCTTGGTATCCCCACACTTCCTCTGTGTGGCATAACGTATAATTGTCAGATTTTAGCCTTGGGACCCATCGCCGTATATAATCCTGCATGAGAACTTAGGTACAACTTAAACAGGAAGGGGTTTCTCTCATGTACAACGAACCGAAACGCATTTATAGTAGGAATAATCTGACATTTTTTTAGTGTAATATTGGCAAGTTTTCTTGTTGTGGCACTCCAGGTCTTTGTTTGGCGAGGCGTCTGCGCGACCAGGGAAATCGGGACTTCCCGCTGCGCTACCCGAGTTGACTTCCCCCTTCCCCCCACAAAAGAACTCAGCAGGTGACTTTTCTAATTCTATCCGCACACGTTGATGTCCGGGCAGGAGTAAGGAGTCCACCGAGGAGCTTAGGGGACTTAAAACATATAAGGATTCGGAGATTTTTGTAATCCAGAGTAATTGTTTACTGTTGTGTGTCTGAGACACCCAGATGACTGGTCTGGTGTTTAAGTTTGAGTTGTTTAGATGTGGTGTTTCTGTTTTTATCTTTATTTTGTGTGGGTGGGTGGGTGTCAGGATAGAAAAGGGTATGGGTGGGGGACAGCGTAGAGAAGGGTGGGGGTGACGGGCAGGGTAGAAAAGGGTGGGGGTAGATGTGGGGGCAGGATAGAAAATGGTATGGGTGGGGGTAGGGTAGAAAAAAGTGTGGGTGTGGAGTTGGGGGCAAGGTAGAAAAAGGTGTGGGTGGGGGCAGGGTAGGAAAAGGTGTATGTGGGGGCAGGGTAGGAAAAGGTGTATGTGGGGGCAGGGTAGGAAAGGGTATGGGTGGGGGTAGGGTAGGAAAAGGGTAAGGGTAGGGTAGAAAAGGGTATGGGTGGGGGTAGGGTAGGAAAAGTGGGGGCAGGGTAGGAAAGGGTATGGGTGGGGGGCAGGATAGAAAAAGGTATGGGTGGGGGCAGGGTAGAAAAAGGTGTATGTGGGATCAGGGTAGCAAAAGGTGTATGTGGGGTCAGGGTAGAAAAAGGTGTATGTGGGGTCAGGGTAGAAAAAGGTGTATGTGGGATCAGGGTAGCAAAAGGTGGGATGGAGGCAGGGTAGAGAAGGGTATGGGTGGGGGTAGGGTAGAGAAGAGTATGGGTGGGGGTAGGGTAGAAAAGGGTGGGTGTGTCTGTAAGAGAGGTGTGTGGTAACGGAGGAGGGAAGACAAAGACCTAGGACAAAGAAGTGTGGCGAGAGGAAGTTACATGCCTTGCGATATACACAAAGGTAAATCATAACGTAATGAAGACACTAGGGTATTGGCTTTATTTGACGCTAATTTAGTACAGTATAAAGCTCCGATTGGACACGTGTGGTGATTTTACATTGTCTTCAATTTCTTGTGGATTCCTGTATGGCTTAGTAACAGATGAGCAGAGGAAGGAAGACAAAGACCTAGGACAAAGAAGTGTGGCGAAAGGAAGTTACATGCCTTGCGATATACACAAAGGTAAATCATAACGTAATGAAGACTCTAGTCCAGAATAAAGGTATGTTTGGACACATTGTGCTAACTCTTTATCGTCTTGATTTCTTATGGATCCCGGTATGGCAAGGCATCTATTTAGAAGAGGGTAAGGTGAGATAAACAGTATAAAAAGAAAGAAGGCATTGAAGGAGACAGGACACTGAATAAAGAATATGAAAAAAACTTTCTTTTTATCTTCATAGAAACTTTAGATCATTAAAAATAAGAAAGTGACAACAAAGAATGTAATAAAAGCGAGTTCAAGAACTCAAGACCGTTAGATGGAGGTTTATAAAAAGACTAGTTTAACAGAGAGAAAGAGAGAGAGAGAGAGAGAGAGAGAGAGAGAGAGAGAGAGAGAGAGAGAGAGAGAGAGAGAGAGAGAGAGAGAGAGAGAGAGAGAGAGAGAGAGAGAGAGAGAGAGAGACAGACAGAGAGACAGACAGACAGACAGACAGACAGACAGACAGAGAGAGAGGGGAACATGTCAATACCTAAAAATCATTCTAGTGGAAGCTTTGATAGGATAATCTTTAAGCACCCATTATGTTTTGTAACGCTAATCCATAGACGATATTAATGCATGCACTTGTCCTAACCTTCATTCGAGCCATTGCGAGTTGAGTTGAGTTAAGTTGGTTTAACGTCCAATATCAGCACTATACAGGCTATATTGTGGACGGGGCCAAGACTGACGTCTGACAATTTTATGTGCTGCCACACACGAGACAGGGCGGGGATACCATGACTCCTGTCTCAGCCGGTCACATTAAACTGACACCGACCCAACCAGTAGGGAGCGAAATTGCCAGGGCTCGAACCACGGACCTTTTGCGCTGGAAGCCGATGTTCTACCCCATGGCCACCGCGCCCCTTTGGAGATATTGCGATAAATCGTTCCTTGGTTGTAGGCGGAGACGATAGGTTAGAGAATATTAATATACAACAACGTCTATCATTCAGTTGCGCTCCCTACTGGTTGAATCGGTGTCAGTTTGTGAACGGCTGAGACAGGAGTCAAGGTATCCTCGCCCTGTCTCGCGTGTGGCAGAACATACACATACAATTGTCAGGCGTCAGTCTTGGGGCCCGTCCACAATATAGCATATATAGTGCTGATGTTGGACGTTGAACCATCTCAATAACAACAACAACAAAAACAACAACAACAACAACAACAACAACAACAATCTGATGTTGGACGTTAAACCAACTCAACAACTCATTGAATATTTAGACATAAGAGACGCCTTGCCTTAGAGGCACGATTACTTCATACTTATCGTCTTGTGCGTTGCAAAGTCTGTGATACCTTTCAATTATTATTATCCTACCAGACTATTCAATGTATTATTGTTGAAAACCATCTAATATTAGACCTTGTCTCATAAGGCTAACAGTTGAAAAAAGGACTTGACCTTGGTTGTTGACGTCATAAAGGTTGATTTAGTAATATACTCAATAGATTGAGATTTTCCCTTGCCAATCGTCACAACAATGTTAGTTTGTTACAGTCATGTGCGTCGAAAGCCGATTAAATAAGAGCTTAGCATTCTAGTTAGATCTACACTAGAGTAACTGGGTTCTTTTGCAGGTCTTGGTTCTTGGTTAGTGTGAAAGTACAGATTTTTTTTCACAGTTTGTATACATATTATAAATATGTATAAAGCAACATGCTTTGACAATTGCGACTAAAACAGTAGTTAAATTTTTTTCCTCGCTTTGCTTTCTCTCTCCATCTTTCTCCCTCCAACCTCTCTCTCTCTTTCTCTCTCTCTCTCCTTTTGCGTCAGAAGCCGATGTTCCACACCAGGGCGACCGCCCCCCCCCTCCATAATTTTCATGTAAGTGATCCTATGAGCTGCCGAAAGAAAGGACGCTCTGCAACCTCAACACTAAGATAGAAGTCGACAGGACCCATGTTGTACCTTGTCTGTAACTTGACAGAAAAGGCCTGTTCAATGTTCAATGTTTAATGTCCAATTCAATGTGATGCAGGATTGCAGGCGACTTTCAATTCAATACTTTGACAAAGGAATCTCAGCAGGAAGTCAGGCATGCGCACTGGGTTAAAAGTAAAGGAAGTGACGCTAGGTGCAGGTAATTCTGGTCGGAAGAGTGGCGGGTTTAAATTAGATGGAGGGTGTGAGGGCATTATGGGAGATAGAGAGAGAGAGAAGGGGAGATAGAGAAGGGGAGAGACAACGAGAGAGGGAAAGAGAAAGGGAGAGAGAGAAAGAGAGAGAGAGAGAGAGAGAGAGAGAGAGAGAGAGAGAGAGAGTTGTCGGACAGGATTCCTCAGGAAAACCTAAGAGACGTTGAAACCCGGAAAGAGGGAGAGAATAATATGGGAGAGAATGTAAAAGAGAGAAATGAGGGAGGTGTGGTGAGATATGTGTGAGAGACTGAAGAGAAAGTGTTGAGTTGAATTGGTTTAACGTCCAATGTCAGCGCTATATAGGCTATATCGTGGAAGGGCCCCACGACTTTTTTATGTGCTGACAAACACGAGACAGGGCGGGGATATCATGAATCCTGTCTCAGTGTTAGAATCGAAGAAGAAGACAAAAAAATGGCAAACTGTGACATAAAGCCGTTGAACTTCAATAAGTAAAAAGAACAAAAAAAAAGTGAGAGAGAGAGAGGTTGAGAGAGAGATGAAGAGTGAAAGAGAGAGTAAAGCAGAGAGAGAGAGAGAGAAATAGAGGGAGAAGGGGAGGCAGAGCAAGAGAGGGTTGTAGAAACACTGAGTAACTGTAAACAATCGGAAAACAATATATTCTAAGCCTTTGGATAAAACGGCTACAAATGCCCGCGTAGAGTTATCAACACACTTAGGTGTTACGTGCAACCATTAAACACGCTAAAAACCTGCATCTTTCCTATTTCCAACAGACCAAGATAGTACAAACTGCTGGTTGGGTCGATTTCAGTATATTGCGACCGACAAAGCCCAGGTATCCAAATTTTGAGGACGGGCCCCAAGACTGACATCTGACAAATTTATGCGCTGTATGCTACACACCAGTCAGGGCGGGGATACCATAGATCATGTCTCAGCCGGTTAGATTAACCCGAATACCGACCCAACCAGTAGGGAGCGAAATCGTCAGGGCTCGAACCATGGAACTTCTGCGACGGAAGCCGGTGTTCTACCACAGGGCTTCCGCGCTCCCCAATAACATATATAGTGCCCATGTTGGACGTTAAAAACTAACTCAACTCAACTCAACTCCCCAATAACAGATGACTTCCAGATCCTATAAACAAGTTTTAAACCTTTCTACGCATGTTTCAAACCGCTGAACGTTGTGCTATAAATCTTTCTACCCGCATTATAAACTTGTTACGTGTATTTTAAAGCTTTCTACCGGTGTTATAAAGATCTCTACCCTTGTGTTAAACATCTCTAGCCGTGTTTTAAACCCTCATGCCTTCATACCTGAGTTATAAGCTTCTCTGCTCCATGTTTTATACCTCTCCATCAAAATGCAAATCGGTAATTAATGTCTAACAAAAGGCGCATGGGGATAAACCAGTTTCAATCCCGGGTTTTTCTATGGCGGCTTGATTTCTTGTATACTGGTTATCGGTACAATGGTGGGTCGTATGGTATAGGGCGAAAGTTATTTTCTTCTATTATGATTCAAAAAGTCATGTCTAGATTAGATCTAGGATTAAGTTGGTAATCGCCTTATCGCATATTCCTCATCTCAGTTGTATAGTGTCCTATATTAGTTCTAAAATACTCTAAGAACGTAGTATTTTCAAACTGAGATAGATCGTTATACAACACTGAGGTCACAAAGTGTTTCAGTAAAGTCATGGTAAAGGATAAAGATTTTGGGAAATCCCAATTTTTTTTTCTTTTTAGGGCGGTTTTTGAATGAATATAGCGTTCTTTATGAGTATGATAGGATGAACAGTATCAAAATTTCAAAAATTGTGTTTTTCCATAAAAAGGACACACATACACACATCTATTTTGTTTGCGTGTAAATTATATCATGATTATATCAATTATATTTGAGTGCCTTTACGGGGAGGGGGGCGGGGCGGTGGCCCTCGGATAGAACATCGGCTTCAGGTGCAAAAAATTCGTGGTTCGAGCCCTGGGGTAGAATATGGGCTTCCGACATCGGATTCCGCTCCCTACTGGTTGGGTAGGTGTCAGTTTTATGTGACCGATAGGTTTTAGAAAGATAGATAGATATATAGATATAAAGAAAGATAGATAGATAGATAGATAGATAGATAGATAGATCGATCGATAGACAGACGACAGACAGACAGACAGACAGACAGACAGACAGACAGGCAGACAGACAGACAGACAGACAGACAGACAGACAGACAGACAGACAGACAGACAGATAGATAGATAGATAGATAGATAGATAGATAGATAGATAGACTGTCATTTATTTATCTTTTAAATAGCATCACTCTCTCTAGCCGCAACCAAGAATAGAGAGAGAGAGAGCGAGAGAGAGAGAGAGAGAGAGAGAGAGAGGGGAGGGAGAGAGGGAGACAGAGAGAGAGACAGACAGACACAGAAAGATAGAGAGAAAGAGAGAGAGAGAAACACATAGCTCAAAAGAAAAAAAATCGTAATTACAACCCAATGACAAAGCAACAATACACAAACAACAACGCCAAATATGATTAATAATAACTTGAATGATGAGGAACGCCCGCGGTTGGTTGATGCCATGATGATTCGCCGGAAGGCAAAGTTTGGAGTCCTATTTTCTCCACAGCGTTCAGTGGTTTTTTGGGACAAATAGATGAACGTTAAACTACTCTATTATATATCCCATTGTCTCTCTCTCTCTCTGATTTTCTCGCTCCCTCTCTGTCTCTCATTCTCTCTCTTTCTCTCTCTTTTGCTCGTTCTTTTTATCCCCACTATCTCTCTACCTACCTCTCTCTCGGTCTCTCTCTTCCTCTCTCTCTCTCTTTCTCTCCTCTCTCAGTCTCTGTGTCTGTCTTTGTCTCTCTCTGGTTTTAAAGGAGAAAAAGGGTGGGGGAAAGGTGTGGGGGTGTCAGGGTACTATTTAAAAGGCTTTGCGATCAAGGCACCTAGAGCCAAGACGAAGACGAACGTAGAGAAAAATCTGCACATGCATCCAATTGTAGGAAGGACATGGTATCCCGCTCTGCCTCGTGTGGCAATAGGTTAGAAAGGGACAGCCACAAACCTAGGTCTAGCTTAGACCAACAGATAAGACAAGTAGACAAAGACACATTTTTAGACAAATGACATGGACGGGGGATCGAACCCGCACCTTCTACTCGGCACCCATCGCCTTGCCAACGTGAGTGGCAACACATACAATTGTTAGACGTCCGTCTTGGAGTCCGTCTACAATATAGTCTATGTAGTAATGCTGATGTTGGACGTTATACCAACTCAACTACAACTACTCAGCCCTATCCCCTTCCCCAACCCTAATGGGCGGGGATACCACCATAATTAGTCCCCTGTACCCTGCAACAGAAACCCCAACAGTGCAAGTAGCCATGGTGGTTTTGGTTTTTGGCTGATCCCAACAGCGACCCCCACTCTATGGTCGCTCTAGAGGGAGGACATGCCCACATGCATTCGATCATTTAGCCACGCCCCTGACTTTAGCAGGCCAGAAGCAGCCTGGGGGGCAATACAGGGGGGGGGGGTAGTGGGGTATAGAGGATATTTTTTTTTGGCCAGAGCTAGACTGCCCCTTGTGTCTGGACTGGGGGTTTTTGGTGAAACTCTGTTGTATTTTTTTGCGCAGTCAGTTGTTGATTTCTTGTTGTTGTTGTTGTTGTTGTTGTTGTTGTTGTTGTTGTTGTTGTTGTTTTAGTTAAGATGGTTTAATGTCCAACATCAGCACTATATAGGCTATATTGTGGACGGACCCCAAGACTAACGTGTGACAATTTTATGTGCTGCCACACACGAGACAGGGCGGGGATGCCATGACTCCTGTCTCAGCCTGTCACATTATACTGACATCGACCCAACCAGTAGAAAGCGAAATTCCTTGAATCCGGACCTATTGTGTCGGAAGCCGATGTTCTACCCCAGGACCACCACGCCCCGGTGTGATCGAAACTAAAAGTCAAGATAGAATTGAGATAGATAGAAATAGTGGGTGAGTGTGGGAGAAAACAAGAGTTGGTAAAGTATATTAATAACGGGTGGTAGAAGGAAAAAATGGTCTTTTTCAGTTCGGTGGGAGTCTGAAGTCTAAACTAGGGTGGATATTGGGTTTAAGAGAGCCAGAGAGAGAGAGAGAGAGAGAGAGAGAGAGAGAGAGAGAGAGAGAGTCAAGTCTTTAAAAAAAATAGTATTCGATTGCTTCAGTCTTCATGAACTCCGCATATCTCTATAGAACGTATGTGGTGTAAGGATAAATGTGAGTTGTCCCATCATTTTACTTTGCTTAGTTCCTATTAGTAGAGAGCAGGTGTGGGAGGGAGAGGAGGCAATCCCACGAGAGATGATGTAAACCCAACGGGGATAATGCAATTCTACTTTAAAGGTTAATAATTGTTTTTGTAGTGTGTTTTTTTTTTCTTTTCTATTCTGGTGCGTATGTGTTTTTTAGGCAAAGTTTAAGGAGAAGTAGCATAAGAGAAGAGAGCATGAGATATATAAAGAGATAGAGATAGGGAGGGTCAGTATGTGAGTATGAGAGATAGGAAGAATGAGAATAGAGGGGTAAAAGAAATTTTAAGGAGAAGTAGCATAAGAGAAGAAAGCTGAAGAGAGATGAATAAAGAGATAGAGATACGAAGAATGAGAAAAGAGAGGAAAAAGAAATAGGCAAAGAGACAGAGAGACAGACGCATGCAGGCAGGTAGACAGATAGAAAGGAAAGAGAGAAAGAGACATAAATAATAAACGCAGTCCTACTACTAGCTGTTGCTGTATTTCACTATTACCA
This sequence comes from Elysia chlorotica, assembly GCA_003991915.1. Lineage (NCBI taxonomy): Eukaryota > Metazoa > Mollusca > Gastropoda > Plakobranchidae > Elysia > Elysia chlorotica. The sequence continues at coordinate 39,387 of RQTK01000381.1, read as the reverse complement.
TTTAAAATCGTTTAAATCTTAACCAACTTAACTATAAATTTACACAAACTAGTGATCTCTTATGTGCTCTCCGCAAAGAAAAAACTTAAATATCAAATTATAAACAAAGACGTAATAATATAATTTATAAAATGTACAAAAACTTGTGTTTCTCTAATTTTTATCAAAGTTATCTTAATTTACCAAAGCAACAAACATGATACTAACAGAGAATTTAAGAAAATCCCCAGTGAAACTGTTTAACAGAAGACAAAAGCTCAGGATGAAGGCAAGACATGATATATCCTATGCTGGTTCATTCTATTACTACGAGGCTAGTCCTCTTATGTATGGGGTTCCCTAATTTTTGAGGTTCTATAGTGGAAAGGGGGGATAGATTGAGACACATAGCACAAACCTTTCCTTCTACGCTAGGGGGACGGGTAAGGTTAGGTTTATACATTTCATTTTTTTTTTGTGTGAGTGAGGCAGGAGATTGAAGAAGTAGGTGCACCTGGTATGGCTGCATAGTTAAAACCGGGGGTGTTACCTTATTGGTATTCTAATTTAGTATTGTTCCCCCATTCCCTATATGGCCGTGGCTATTGCAGCTCCTACGATCTCCACCTACCCACCATAGCCATTCCTACTACCTCAGCACAAGTTACGTTCATTCTATTACTACGACGCTGCTCCTCTTATGTATGGGGTTATCTAATTTTGGAGGTTCTAATCTGGTTAAAGCTTCAAACTACAAAGTAGGCCTACTATATAGGCCAATAGGCCAATAGGAGTCTGTTATTTAAACAAACTGTGTCCCCAAATGTTCTACCTACTTTCAAACAATGTCTTTGTCAATTTTAGTATCTTAGAAACGAGATAGGTTATCATACAACTAAGGTGACCATTAATTTTAACAAACAAATCAAGCGAGTTTACTCGACATACTTTGTCAGGTATTGCTGAATAGAGTTGTCTTTAGGGGAGGTAATTAAAGAACAGTAGAATTCAAGAAACCAGCAGGGGATTTTACCATACAGAGTCTGCGAGCGTCCGTGACTCCAGGCTATAAACCTAAAGATCTAGATCTTTCTTTAGTTTCCTTTGTAGGATGGGGCGTTGA
>RQTK01000381.1:15155-30233 GCA_003991915.1 Elysia chlorotica | reverse complement strand
AGAGAGAGAGAGAGAGAGAGAGAGAGAGAGAGAGAGAGAGAGAGAGAGAGAGAGAGAGAGAGAGAGAAAGAGAGAGAGAGAGAGAGAGAGAGAGAGAGAGAGAGAGAGAGAGAGAGAGAGAGAGAGAGAGAGAGAGCGAGACCAAAAAAACATTCTGATCTAATCTTTCGCTCCATTAAACCTTACCATCTCCGTCATTACTACGGAAAACAAATAAGAAGTCGAGCATCTTTCTCCCAAAAAGATTGACTATGATGCTCTATTTAACGCGTAGTTGCCGGTTTTTATATTCTTGGTATTTTCCAAGAAATATTGCTCAACCCATAATTTTATTGTTTTGTGGGATGGTTTGTTTATTTGTAATATTTTAGGAGCTTCAGTGGTTGTGTCTAAGAAGTATGATGAAGTCTGATGAAGGGTGAAGAGAAGGGACTAACGAAGATCATTTCGGATTCATTTCGTAAGTAGTATTGTTTTAACGCAACTGGTTTGTTTTTGTTTGAGCTTAGTTTATAAGGCGCTTATATACACTACGAGTCTAACACAATACGAAGCAAAGTAGATATTTATAAATGCTCTACAGTCACTATTCGTTTGATATAAAAAGAGTTAAAATGGAATTTAAATAAAAATTATTGCGAGAATCCTACGATGCCAAACCCAACCAATTTTATTGTCAATAAACTGACCCAATTTGTGTTTCAGGAAATTTGACTTTGTAGAAAAAGAATAAACGAAAGTGAAATAATTACCGCATAAAAGAAAGAAAAGCTGATCAATAGGAGAGAATGGACGAGAGAGAGAAAGAGAGAGAGAGGGAGATATATATAGAGAGAGACAGAGAGAAAGACAGGGAGAGAGAAAGCGACACAGACAGGCAGAGAGAGAAAAAAGAAAGAGAGAAAGAGGGTGGAGAGATATAAACAGAAAGACAGAGAGAGAGAGAGACAGAGGGAGAGAAAGAGAGAGAGGAAGAGAGAGAGAGAGAAAGCGAGACAGAAAGGCAGAGAGAGAAAAAAGAGAGAGAGAGAGAAAGAGGGGTGGAGAGAGATAAACAGAAAGATAGAGAGAGACAGGGGGAGAGATAGAGAGAGAGAAAGAGAGAGACAGAGAGAGAGATAGAGATAGAGATAGAGAGAGAGAGAGAGAGCGAGACAGAGGGGCAGAGAGATAGAGGGAGAAAGCTAGACAGAAATACAAAGAGAGAGAGACAAACAGAAAGACAGAGAGAGATAGAGAAAGACATAGAGACAGAAAGAGAGAAAAAGAGAGACCGAGAGTGAGAGAAAGTAAAAATAAGAGTACAAGGAGGAACTAACAACCAGCCAGCCCGAATCCCCCAATTTCTCATCGTTCCCACCCCAGAGGTAACCAGAGTTGACAGAACTAGGGGGAGGCAATCTAGCAAGGAAGGCTCGACCAGGCCAAGAACGGTAACCCATGTGAAGCAATAATTACAGACTCGTGTTCTGAGCCCTGTCTTTGAACTGGTCAGCTTTTGTCCAGCTATGTCCAGCTATGTCCAGCTTTGTCCAGCTATGTCCAGCTATGTCCAGCTATGTCCAGCTATGTCCAGCTATGTCCAGCCGCCTTGACCAATCCATGCCAGTCAGGCTGACAAACTCAGGCGGACAGGTGTTCTTGAATGTCCAAAGTGCTACTATTAGTATTACTACCTTAGTCTTACTTTCCTTACATTGCTACTATTACTAGTAAGAGTAAGGTTGTTGGTTGTTGGGTTGGTTTAAAGTCCAACAGCAGCACTATATATGCTATATTGTGGACGGGCCCCAAGAAGGACGTTTGACAATTTTATTTCTGCCACACACGAGACAGGGCGGGGAGACCATGACTACTATCTCAGCCGCTCACATTATACTGACACCGACCCAACCAGTAGGGAACGCAAGAGACAGGATTCGAACTCGGGACCTTTTGCGTCGGAAGCCGACGTAAGAGTAAGGTAGAAATATTGGCATTGTAAGGAGAGTAAGAGTAAGGTAGTTAAACAAATGACACCAGAACAGCTGAACGTAGGCAAGTTTATCGAAAAACTATCATAGAACAAAACCCAAAATCCCCTTAACCTTAAACATCCACCCGTGAGCTAACATACCTCCCACAACGAAAGTCTCTTGGCCGTGAAAAACGCTCTAAGAACCCCTCTTTTCGACTCAAGGCAGAGAAGGCTGAGACGCAACTCTATGCTTATCTCATTACCACTCACTCCAACTGCAGTTAATTACAGTGTTTTAGGGGGAGTCACTGCTAGGTCTACAAAGGTCAATAGAGGGCTTACGATCCACACGATGGAAATGGATAACGTAATCATGCCCATTGGGTATGGGATTTACCGCTCGCTCATTGACTTTGTAAGTCTAGGGCAGAGCTTTGATTGGACGACGGTGTGGGTTTCGTTTTTCGTTACGTATCGTCTTCGTTTTTTTAGGTTCCGTTATCGCAATGACTCTGATGCCCACTAGAGTCCCCCCAAGCGTCCAGTGATGTCCAGTGCTGGTCATTGGGTGTGGGGGCGTTGTCCACTCAGGCAGGAGAAAGTCGGGGAGACAGCCTTGGCGGACAATGCAGTCAGCTCGGTGCTTAATTGAGCTAAGTTCGTTGAAAATATGAGGGAGATAGGACACAACGACTAGGTTTTGTCTTATCCGACGATTGGGGCATGATGATAGATAGCTGCAGTCCGAAGAGGAGAGACCTCTTCATTACCTGGACGGTGCTTCAACTTAACAAAGAGTGTCTGTGAGTGTGTGTGTGTGTGAGTGTGTGTGTGAGTGTGTGTGTGTGTGGATTGGTGGGTTGGCGAGGGAGGGGTTCTTCTGTGTACTCAATTATGAGGTCAAGAGAGGAGAAAGAGAGGACAATTCTCAAAAGATCTAGTTTTCTTTAAGACAGTCCAAAAATATAAGTTTGATGCTCTTTTTGCTTCTTGGGGAGCGGATAGGAAAAAGAGGAAAATTGGGGGTTTGGGGGAGGGGGTGTATTACAGCTCAGTAGCTAGTGATCTTGATTTACCAACTCAAGGTCTAGGATTCGACCTTTAAGACTGTCGAAAAATATAAGTTTGATGTTCTTTTTACTTCTTTGGGAAGAGGAAAATTGGGGGTTTGGGGGAGGGGGTGTATTACAGCTCAGTAGCTAGTGATCTTGATTTACAAACACGAAGTCTAAGATTCGAATCGCGAATCACAGTCATCTATTGCTGTTATTGCTGTTTTACTCGTTTTCTATATACCTAAAAGAAGATAAACATTCTTTCTCTCTTTATCTCACTCTCTGTTTGTCTTTGTCGCTCTCAATCTTCCTCTTAATTTTGTGTACACACACAGCCAAATCTATTATAAAAAAGTGCACTAACATAGATTACAACATTTCACTTACAAACATTTTTATTATTATCGACGTTATTTTAATCAATGTATTTTCGTAAAGTTTGACTGCTACCAAATATTTTAAGCCACAGATCTAGTTCATGGAATAAAAACATCAAACCTAATTTTCGAGGGGGCAAAAAAAAAAATAATTATCAGGCTTTTCACATCATCTTCTTCTTTTGGAAGTAATTTCATGGCAAACAGTCAACCACATTACAATAATATGACTGTTATTTTTTTTCGAGATGGACTTTTCGAGACAACAAATTGAACAAATAATTAATATAATTATTTTTGTGGGTCAACAAAAACACAACCACATAATGCAACTAGAGTGTCCAATTAGGATTATCTCTCTCGGTCCCGTCTTCATCTTTATCTCTTTCTCTCTCTCTATCTCTCTGTCTGTCTGTCTATCTCTCTCTCTCTCTCTCTCTCTCTCGCTCTCTGCGCCGTGGATTTATAAAGCAACAATGAGGCGGGGCCATCTTCTTTATTATTTAATCCTCTCTCTTTCTCTTTCTCTATCTCTCTCTCTCTCTCTGTCTCTCTCTTTCTCTTTCTACCCTTCTTTCCCTCTCTCTATCTCTCTCTGATCTATTTGGATTCATAAAGCAAAAAAACGGAAACGAGGGCATATTCTTCCTGATTGCATCCTGAAATAATACAATTGATTTCAGTATCCGCAAAGCTGGTGCCAAAATTGGAAAGCTAAGGAACTTCAACCAATTGAAATAATGATTATTGTGGTCAGATTTTACAACCAATTCTGTACTTTCCGAATCTACATCGCTAGATTTCTATAAAGTGATTTGCAGATACTGAAATGAAAAAGAGCTGTTTGCTTGAATTGATCTTTGCCCACAAAAAGTAAGACAAATGTTTTAAATCTTTCACAAAAGTGGTTTACTGTTGTTTTTTTTTTCGGAAAAATTCGGGTTTGGCAAATATTGTTTTTATACCAAATGCATTTTCTTAAACTATTCATTGTCTACCAACTTATTTTACAAACTAAAACAGAGTATTTCTACCTTGTTCTGAATATTGATAGCACTGTAAACATATTAAAAAAAAAAGAAAACGTGGACAATATCAGTTACAGTGTGAAGCACCATACCTCGAGGGTAATACTACTTACTATACTAGATACCGAGACATGCAGATTAAATCTTAAATCAGCTTTACTAGCCGCTTCCCATCACAATAGAATACGAGAGGATTCGATCCAAAAACCCTTGAATAGCTCTCAGCTTTACCGCCTCGACAGGCAAGAAAGCAAATGACTTTTCCTCTACTTTGAACATGCACATCAAACTTCTCGGGAAGTCAATTTTTGCTGCTTATCTTGTTAAAATGCATTCGTGTGCTCGAAAAGTATTTTATATCCAGGTGCCTGCATTTTTAAGGCACCAATGAATAGGAAATGATAATGATGAAGATGGTGATGATGATGGTGGTGGTGATGATGATTGTGGTGTTGGTGTTGGTGGTGGTGTTTGTGCTTTTGGTGGTGGTGGTGGTGGCATCACCATCATCCTCCTCCTCCTCATCATCATCATCATCGTCATCATCGTCATTATCCTCATCATCATCATCATCATCATCATCATCATTATCATCATTATCCTCATCGTCATCATCATCATTATCCTCATCATGATCATGATCATGATCATGATGAGGATAATGATGATGATGACGATGTTAGTAGTAAAAACAGAATACAAGATTAGAGTTAATAGTTACACAACAGTCTGATTGTAATGCTAATATTGAATGAAAACTAAAAAAGAACCGGCCCACATACACATTCCTTTAAGTAACGAATTTAAACAGACATGACAGACTTGAGTTGGAAGTTTTGTGTACTCACCTACGGAAAATCAACGTGCCATGAATTATATGTGGAGAAAAGAAACAAAAAGAAAGTTATTAAAACATTGATAAATGAATATGCATGTTAAATAAGCAGCAAAAAAGAAAAAGACGCCTTGTTTTCCATTCATTAAAAAGAGTGTAATTAGAAGAAAATGCCCGGAAAAAAACGTTTATAATTTTAGCAAGTTCTTGAGGGTGATACCCCACGACGATTGGGCGAAAGGATTACAATTACAATCACATAGACTGTGTTGCTTTGTTTTTGCTGTTAGTTTACAAATGATAAACCAACCGGAGCCTTAAATCTATAGAAACAAGACAGATCAAGAGGGTTAATATTGGAATATAAAAACATAATATAATAAAAGTTTGTATACACTTTTCTCAAAGTCACTATATTGCTTTTAAAGAAAATATAACTATGGTGACACATGCTATGAGTATTAACAAGATTACAATGAACCGATCTTCAAAAAAAATTGTTCCTCAAGTATAATAAAGAACGGAACGCAACGCAAGAGCGTGCGCAAAAAAATTCACATTTTTTTCTCTCTAGGATAATAAAGAACGCAATACAAGAGCGCGCGCGCGCAATAAATAACGCCAAAAGGAACGGGAAATCCCAGACAAGATAAGAATGAACCATAGATATAACTACCCTTTGGTATTTATATACATCTATGTAATGAACCAATCTTCCCTTTTTTTTCTCTCTAGTATTATAAAGAACGCAATGCAAGAGCGTGCGCAAAAAATATCCGCCAACTGCAACGTGAATTCCCCGATGAGATGAGCTCCGCCTACCACCTCGCCTACTTATTAGTTATTAGCAGTTAGCACCTCGGCACAATCATGTGCTAATAGACGGTGCCAGTAGCACATCACTGGTAGCAAGGCACTGGGACAAAGGAAAGGACGAAGAGGCATTCCAGGGATAATGTTGATAAATGGTCGACTAGCCTCGGTCGCGCGCCATAGCTGATGATGAACTTGATGATAATGATGGCTCTTTAGTTTACATAATTCATTCAAGTTCGACTCGGTTTGGTCTTGAGTCTGTCTAGTGCTAAGGCTTTTGAGTATATAGGGCTCAAGGTTGGTTCAACCAGTTAACGATTTGGTCTTATGTGCAAGAGGCTCAAGGTTCGAATCCTAGATGATTCTGGCTTTTGAGTATTGAGGGCTCAAGGTTGGTTCAACCAGTTAACGATTTGGTCTGATGTACAAGAGGCTCACGGTTCGAATCTTAGATGATGGCTCATTAGTTTACATAGTTCATTCAGGATCGGATCGGCCTGGTCTTGAGTCTGTCTAGTGCTAGCTAGGGCTTTTGAGTACATTGGACTCAAGGTTGGTTCAACTAGTTCTCTCTCTACCTTACCCTCCCTCTCTCTCAACCTCTCTTCGTCCCTCCCTCTCTCCCTCTCTCTCTTTTCGTTCGCCTCTCATCCTATCTTTCTTTCCCGAAATAAATACGACCAGCACAGTCCACCAAACTAACCCCTAATCCTTGTCTCAAGCAACCGAGAGAAATACGAATCCAATATCAACACAAAGGCAAAGTCCCGAGCAACTACAAAATCTACTTATTAGTTATTAGCAGTTAGCACCTCAGCACAATCATGTGCTAATAGACGGTGCCAGTAGCAGATCACTGGTCGCAAGACACTGAGACAAAGGAAAGGACGAAGAGGCATTCCAGGGATAATGTTGATAAATGGTTGGCTAGCCTCGGTCGCGCGCCATAGCTGATGATGAGGAAGATGATGATGATGATGGCTCATTAGTTTAAATAATTCATTGTGAGGTGGTCGTGTGTCTGTCTAGTGATAGCTAGGGCTTTTGAGTACATTGGACTCAAGTTTGGTTCGACCAGTAAACGCTCTGGTTTGACATGCAAGACGCTCAAGGTTCGAATCCTAGATGACGCCTCATTAGTTAATATCATTCATTCAGGACCATTTCGGTCTGGTCTTGAGTTTGTCTAGTGTTAGCTAGCTATGGCTTTTGAGTACATTGTGCTCAAGGTTGGTTCAACCAGTTTACCCTCTGGTCTTAAGTGCAAGAGGTTCAAGGTTCGAATCCTAGATGATGCCTTATTAGTTTACATAATTCATCCAGGACCGGTTCTATTATTGTGAGATGGTCTTGTGTCTGTCTAGTGCTAGCTAGGGCTTTTGAGTACATTGGACTCAAGGTTGGTTCAACTAGTTAACGATTTCGTCTGATATAAAAGAGGCTCAAGGTTCGAATCTTAGATGATGCCTCATTAGTTTACATAATTCATTCAGGACCGCCTCGGTCTGGTCTTGAGTCTGTCTAGTGCTAGCTAGGGCTTTTGAGTACATTGGACTCAAGGTTGGTTCAACCAGTTCGACCTGCAAGAGGTTCAAGCTTCGAATCTTAGATGATACCTCATTAGTTTATATCACTCATTTAGGACTGCATTCCAATCTCTCAATCTCTATTCCTGCGTCTCTTCGTCTATCTTTCTCTCTCCCCCCCCCCCAACCAAAAAAAAACCCAGAAAACAAAAACAAAATAAATACCACCAGCACAGTCCACCAAACGAGCCCCCAAAGCCCTGAGGAACATACGAATCCAATATTAACACCAAGGCATCGTCCCAAGGATCTAAAAAATCAACATCTGCAACCTAATGAACGTAATTTTCACACCATTAACTCCATTACATCATCAACTATATCACCCTCACCACCATCATTATCCTTATTATTTAATGAACGCCACGAAGGCGACGGGCGAAAGTCCCCCAAGTCCCACTGACCTCTGACCCATCATGACCTTTCAGCACTAGAGGTCATGACCTTCCTGCACATGCAAGGTCACGAGACTGCTCAAAATGCGTCATATCGCTCTTTGAACATAATAATTATTGCTCAGTATCGAAAAGGCTCCGCGGCGTTCATCAATCTTCGGCTCTTTGATCAATGTCGGTAATTTGTGCTGTAATTGATATTGATGATATGTTGAAGGCACCGAATACAAAATATTTAATATTTCTATTTCTAACGCGCTTTAATGTGTCGTTTTTTGAAAAAGTGTGTCAAAGGAGAATTTTTGTTTCGTTTTACATGCAAGGTCCGCATAATTATCATAATCTGTTGTTCTTTGACTCAGATACAGATTTATGCGAACTAATTTTTTTGTGCAGTTTGAGTCATTCTGTTCTAATAAAACCAATGCGGCCATTTTTTTAATTACACAAACAAAACCAAGACGTCTCAGGAACACATTGAGGGATATTAATAAAAAAAAAATATTTACCGGATTTGTTATTCTTTGGCACACTCAAACATAATTATAATTATTAATTTCGTTCTAATCCACACTTACTATGCCAGCAACGTGTATAGTAATGATGCTTTCTTTTAAAATGTGACATTTCACGAAATAATACTTCAGTGTAATGAAAGACAAGCTAACTCTTGAAAATAATAAGCAATTACGTCAACTTGTCCTTTCGATTCAAACTTTTTGGATTTAAACATGATTGCCTTTAACCTAGTGATATTTTTACCACGTTTATCTTAAACGATCATTACTTAAACCAACTTCCAATCGGTTTTCCCTTCCTAGTGATATTTTTACTACCTTTATTCTAAACGATCCGTACTTAAAAATACTTCCAATCGGTTTTCCCTTTTTTTTTCCATTTCCCATCTCCAGCCCACTATTATTATTATTTTAAAATTGAGCCCTTGGGGGTCGTTCAAGAAGAGAAGCATGTTGCATTGCCCTACAATAAATGCCCCCGCTGGCTGGCTGCGCACTGCAAGAAACAAGAGACGCCTTCTGGGATTTCCCGAAGACGAAACAAAGATCACTCTTCACTTTAGTTGTGTAATGTCCTATCGATTTACTAAAACACTCTGAACCTTTAGTAGTTTTAAAAATGCGATAGGATATTATACATCTTAGTTTGAATTGAGTTGAGTTGGCTGGTTATCGTCTGACGTCAGTATTATGATTCTATGTTTTGGACGGGTCCCAAGAATTACATCTGACAATTTAACGAGTTGCCATACAGAGACAGTGCTGGAATGCCATGAATTCGGTCTCAACCGGTCACTTTATACTGAAACCGACCCAACCAGTAAGTGATGAAATCGAACAAAAAATTATTTGACTGATTGAAGGTTTCGAACCGGGGAACTTCCGATTGTTAAACCAACGTTCTACAACCTGAGCCAGTTCTTACCACGGGGATATCCGCAGACGAGATCCCGACAATTGATATTTCACAGTTACAGGGATCAGTAATGACCCCTGGAGCAGCCCTGCTCTAGCCCTTTTGTCACCTCGGTTGTAAAATGTCTTATCTATTTCTAAAATGCTCTAAATCTTTAGTATCTTAAAGGTGAGATAAGCTATTATACGATTGAGGTGATGCTACAGACTTCTCGTCACTTGCGTCAAAGAAGAGATGAAAAAGTCACCGAAATATTTATAAACTTGCCGCAAGAATCAAAGTTAGCTATATTTTTGAACAACTTCGCATCGCGCTGCGCAACTATTATTTAGCAACGATAGATATAAAAATGATCGATCATTTATGAATTTTCAAAAAATAACATAAAACAGTGCGGACATAGATAGAACAGTTTGCGTTTTTGCAGTGTAGGCTGATTGTGTGGGCTGAAAAATACCCCTCTAACATCACTCTGTCCTATCTATGCTTAAAGTTAAAGGAAATAAAAATTACCATTATCTTTGGTATACCAGAATCTGTTCACTTCTTTCAATTCGGTGACTTGGCCTTCTATTTTTGGACGCCTTGGTCGTATCCCATTTCTAAAATTCAAATATCAATATTTTAAGAATCGAGATAGAACATAATAAAACTGAGGTTGCGCTCTTCTGGCTTGCGCGTCCATAAATGATGCACAATGGTGCACAAGGGTGCAAAATGATTTCTTGTCGGGCAACACGTTGCATCATATTATTCGTTTCGGTAGCCCAAAAAAAGTGACATTTTTTCTGTTTCTTGCAAGAAGGAAAATTGCTTTGGTCTAAAAGTGTAAATGTTTCTAGAGTCTAGACGGTTGGACAATGTTCAAAATCGGCAGGTCTTTTTGAATTTAGACTGAATATGAACTATTTTTGAATGGTTAAATTCGGTGATTGTGCGAGTTGAATACAACGTTTTTTTTGTTGTTTTTTTTTTGTTTTTTTTGTTGTTTTTTTTTTAAATTAGGCTTGGAGTTGGACCTAGAAATTTTGATACAATTATTTTGGTTGGCACCAAACGGGTTAAAAATCTAGAAACATGATACGTGGAAACTTCCAGAATGTATTGGTCCAAGATGTTATAAAAAATCGATTTCATTTGGACCACATTCGTACCACAACGAATATGATATTGCCCAGACATGTTGTGTTTTTCATTTAGTTTTTGAGCTTTTTTTATTCACATCAAGCTAATCATAAAACCACAGCAGTGATAAAACTGTTGTCATCCCTCATGACGAGCTTAAAATGGATTTTAAATTGCTGTAATTAAAAATGAAATTGACTGTTGAAAATGAGTCGCACTCTTTTTGCAGTGAATAAAGCCACATACTCAGTTAAGTACGCTGTGTATTGAAAAGATTGGAAAAGAGAAGTTTACGAAAAAAAATATATGAATCTATCTGTCGGACTTTTTGTTCCATTCTCTCTCTCTCTCGCTCTCTCTCTCTCTCTGTCTCTCTCTCTCTCTCTGTCTCTTTGTCTGTATGTCCGACTGTCCGCTGTCTGTCTGTATCTCTCTCTAACTCTTTAACTCTCTGTCTTTCTCTCTCTCTCTCTCTCTCTCTCTGTCTGTCTCTCTCTCTCTCTCCCTCTCTCTCTCTCTCTCTCTCTCTCTGTCTCTCTCTCTCTCTCTGTCTCTAGAATATTGCTCCTCGGGGTGTTTAATTATTCACGCTCGAGTCGCCCTACGTTTTTATTGCGTGATGCAACATTAACTCCGGAGCACCTTACAGCCACACTACAGCCACACAACAGCCACACTATCGCCACACTATCGCCAACCTACAACCACATTATCGCCACACTTTCTCCACAGTATCTCCCACACTATCGCCACAATATGGCCACACTATCGCCACACTATCGCCACACTATCGCCACACTATCAGGGCAGTGGTGGCCCTGGGGTAGAACATCGGCTTCCGACGCAAAAGGTCCAGGTTCGAGCCCTGGCGATTGCGCTTCCTACTGGTTGGGTTGGTGTGAGTTTAATGTGGTCGGCTAAGACAGGAGTCATGGCATCCCAACCCTGTCTCGTGTGTGGCAGCACATAAAATTGTCAGACGTCAGTCTCGGAGCCCGTCCACAATATAGTCTGTATTAGTGCTGATGTTGGACGTTAAACCAACTCAACTTAACAACCAATCATAGCTCTATCCTAGACTTACGCAGCCAATGAGCGATCGGAAATCCCATAGTTAAACGACGTCATAGCTTCCCGTCGTGTGGGCCGCAAGACCTCAACTATCGCAACGCATGTAGGAGCGGTGCACTTTCCCTACGCTATCAATATGCCTCAGCATCACTCACTGTCTGCATAGATAGATAGGTGTAGGGTTTTTGGTGTGTAATTATCTATCACATCTCTCTCGATGAATAAATCAACGCCCCCCCCCCGCCCTTTTTTTTCAATTCCAATAAAAAAATGTCTATTTCTATCTCTCTCTCTCTGTCTCTCTCTCTCTGTCTCTGTTGGAGGAGGAGGAGGAGGAAAAGAAAAAGAGCGATAACGAGAAGACAGAGGTGGAGTTAGGTTGGGAGGGAGAGATAAAGAAGAAGAGGGAATGCTTGAGAGAGCGGAAGACATTTTTTGAAAGATGACAATCATCATTTTTTTTTAACGGAACCCAATTCTAAGAGAAGTTCAAGAGAAAGACATTCGGAAAACAGTACGTTGTGGAAAGCCCCGAATCCCCGGATTGGTACCAGAGGCAGGTCAAAAAATGACCAGTGGTCAAAGTGTCCACTACCATGTCAAAACCATTAAGTGAACAGGTTGAATCGAGTGCAGGGGGAGGTAAGTTGGTAAGTACTTATCCTATGGATGATTAAGTTCCAATCAAGGGACGGGCCCTTACCATCTTTGTTCACATTGCCCGAGCACCCACGCACGAGAAGAACAGCTTTGACTTGAGGGGTAGTAATAACAAAGAGGAAGTACGGGCCTAGGCATAGACGCCCGACTTACAATGTCGTTATAGATACCAAAGTCGTGCGTCTATGTCTACTTCCTTGTTGTACATGCTACCCTAGGTATGTATCTCCTTCCGGGAACACCCATTTCCGAGAAAGTTTTGATCAATGTGGTAATGTGGTAGGGGGGGGGGGTAATTCAAGCACGAAGTCGTTGGGAAGCTGAATTTACTTAGGACCGCTTGATCTTCTCTAAGGGATGGTGTTGAGTTGGTTTAACGTCCAACATCAGCACTATTTAGGCTAAATTATGGACGGGCCCCCAAGACTGACGTCTGACAATTTCAAGTGCTGCCACACACAAGACAGGGTGGGGATACCATGACTCCTGTCTCAGCCAGTCACATTAAACTGACACCGACTCAAATAGCAGGGAACGCAATCGCCAGGGCTCGAACAAGGATCTTTTGCGTCGAAAGACGATGTTCTAACCCAGGGCCACCGCACCCCCATAATGTGACCTACTAATAATATATAAAACGTCGTAGCATTCCTTTGCCTCTAGGTGAAAGCTCGTGGAGTTAAGACCCACAACTAACGTCTGACTTATTTGAGTTGAGTTGATTATTGTCCCACGTCAGCACTATATAGGCTATATAGTGGACGGGATTCCAAGACCGACGTCTGCCAGTTTTACGTTATGTTGTTGTTGTTGTTGTTGTTGTTGTTGTTGTTGTTGTTGTTGTTGTTGTTGTTGTCAAGTTTGTTTAACGTCCAATATCAACGCTATATAAACTATATGTGGACGAGCCCCTAGACTGACGTCTGACAATTTTATGTGCTGCCACGCGAGACAATGCATGGGCACCAATACTCAGACGGATCTCAGCCACGCACATCAAACTTACACCGACTGAACCACTAAGGGTTTTGAATTTGTTTGTGAACGTCCCAAGTCAATATATATATAAGCTATATTACGGACGGGTCCCCAGTGGAATGCCTGACTCTATTTGTTCTAGATGCTGCCACACAAAGACAAGGTGGCTAAATAGGGGATGAAATTAGGCAAATAAAATTTTAATAAGTCGTGGATTTGGAACGGGCTCCCCCCGATTTGGAGACCAACGCTCTTACTCTTCCGCCACTTTAACCCCCCCCCCCCACACACACACACACCCTTTCTCTCTCACCTAGTCATGGAGTTGCTTTGTTGCGGTCAAGGTGATTGTGTGGGGTCAGCGCGGGTCACTTCCGGGGCGTGTTTCATTAAACACATTAGAGGGGCCAGCCAATCAACACTCAGTACGAGCAGACAAAGCAGTTCGTGGGGAGAGAGAAAGAGAGAGAGGAGGGGAAACGAGAGAGAGAGAGAGAGAGAGAGAAAGGAGAGGGAGAGGAGGGGGAAAGAGAGTGAGAGAGAGGAAGGGAAAGAGAGAGAGACAGGAAAAGAGAGGAGAGAGGCAGAGAGAGAGAGAGAAAGTGAGAGAGACAGAGAGAGACAGGCAGAGAGACAGAGAGAGAGAGAGAGAGACAAACAGACAGAACGAGAGACAGGACAGACAGACAGACAGCAGGAGACAGACAGACAGACAGGCAGACAGACAGAAGACAGACAGACAGACAGACAGACAGAAACAGACAACAGACAGACAGGCAGACAGAAGATAGACGCACACACAAACAGACAGACAGACAGACAGACAGACAGACAGACAGACAGACAGACAGACAGACAGACAGACAGACAGACAGACAGACGCTCGGTTTTTCTCAGAGATAGAGAGAGAGAGGGGGGGGAGAGCGGAATTTGGAATGACTAACTACAAAACTAAATTTAAGTAATGAGTATTTATTAAGGATGTATTGAGAGAGAGAGAGAGAGAGAGAGAGAGAGAGAGAGAAAGGAGGGGGAGAGCGGGGGAGAGAGATATGGAGAGAGAGGGAAAGAGAGAGAGAGAGAGAGAGAAAGAGGGGGAAAGAGAGAGAGACGCAGAGACAGACAGACAGAGACAGAGACAGACAGACAGACAGACAGGCAGGCAGACAGACAGACAGACAGGCAGACAGACAGAAAGACAGACAGACAGACAGACAGACAGATAGACAGACAAACAGACAGGCAGGCAGACAGATAGACAGACAGAAAGACAGACAGACAGACAGACAGACAGACAGACATACGAACAGACAGACAAACACAGAGAGACAGACAGACAGACGGACGGTCAGACAGACATGTACACACAAATAGATGGATATCATTCGTTATTGATTATTTACCACCTTAAGTCAGACGAAAACAGAATGATGGAGGATGAATCATGAAAATGCTTTTGTTTCTAAGTAAAGTTTACTTTTATACACTTTTCTCTTTTATTTCTCTATTTTTCACACTTTAGTTTTTGTCCCTTTTGTTGTCTAATCAATATCTTGCTGTAGGTTTTGTCTATTGAGCTTGTTCACTGTTTGTTCTGTTTTTTATCTGTGCCGCTTTCTACTTTGAACATTGTCGGAAATTTACGAATTACGGCATACGATTTCAGTCTCTGTTCAAAATAATTATTATTCTACCTTTTATGTCAGAATGGAAGAAGAAGAAGAAGAAGAAGAAGAAGAAGAAGAAGAAGAAGAAGAAGAA
>RQTK01000380.1:390485-434353 GCA_003991915.1 Elysia chlorotica | reverse complement strand
AGAGAGAGAGAGAGAGAGAGAGAGAGAGAGAGAAAGAAAGAATGCACGTGAAATTACCCAACTTTACTTCAACGCACATCTAGATTTTTTTTTCCACATAAACATAGAAAATCAAATAAAACAAAAAACAGTAGAGCCTATTCAGATTTTTGTTCGGTGTATGTTGCCGACTTTGAGATGTCAAGGCTCTTTTTAAACGTTGCACTGAGATAGCTGTGTTCGATAACATAATTACGTATAATTATACTACATGATCTATAGAGGCCAGTGTTTAAACTCAGAGCCGTGCCTGCCTTTGTTAGCTAACGGACCATAAAAATTGGCATGTTTGGATTTGACTGCTCAAAGGGCTAACAGTATGTCGGAATATCAATTGCACACAGTACAAAGGCTATGTAGCCTACGATTGATTTAATGATAGCCGGTCCCATGAATGCTAGTACCCTGCGCTTACAACATAATATTTTCCTATTTTTAATCTTTGGCCTACTTTTTTTTTTTTTAATAGAAATTAGTTGCCTTAAATATTGTGCCAAGGTTTTATTTTTAAAACTCGGTACCTCGTATCTCTATTACAAATTAATTTTCTAAACCTGGGAATGTAATAAAATTAATAATAATGTAAGTTACATCCACGGTGACTACATCATGCGGTAAGTTAGAAGTGAAGCAGTATTACTAGTGGGCGCTCATATCCGTAGGCGTTACTGAATACCATCGTGAAAGAAAGCAAGAAAATGAGAGTTAAGATTAACGACAAGAAAACATGTACATACCACGGGCGAGTTCCACAAAAACATCACCATTAACATAAACAACAATAACAACAACAACAACAACAACAACAACAATAGCAGCAGCAACAACAACAACAACAACAACAACAACAACGTGACGGGGGGCGAACTGCCGCAAGTGGCAGAGGCCTCCCTGGTTCGAAATTCGGGATCGGTCAAAAAATTAATGCATTTGTCTGCTTTCATCCCCTACTGGTTTTTTCGGTGTCAGCATAATGTGACCGACCAAGACAGGAGCCACAGTG
This sequence comes from Elysia chlorotica, assembly GCA_003991915.1. Lineage (NCBI taxonomy): Eukaryota > Metazoa > Mollusca > Gastropoda > Plakobranchidae > Elysia > Elysia chlorotica. The sequence goes on along the minus strand of RQTK01000380.1, from coordinate 433,311 downwards.
TCTTTGTGTGGCAACATCAACAATTGTCAAACTTAAGTCTCGAGGCCCGTCTACCATATGCTTATGTAAGGCTGTCAATGAAGGCTTGGCAACAAACAAAGCAACAACGTGAAATGTAGCTAGGACACCACAAACGCTGTTCAAATAGTAATAATACACCTACTTTTGGGTTTTTGTACCCCCCCCCCTTTTTTTAAATTTATCTCTTAATACTCTTCCTACAACAGGCAATTGTCCCTTACTCAACGCCTGTAGGGTATAAAATCATATTTGAAAGCCCCCTATACTAAAATCCAGACCCCCCCCCCCCCCCTTACACACACACATACACACATCGGTTTACCTTCTCTATCATCTGGTGCGGAAGGACGGAGCTAACGGCGTGGGCGAAGATGTTGCTGGCTACTTCCATTGGCTGCAGGCTGGAGCCTCCGGCATGTACACCCCCATCAGAGTCTGTGGAGGAGTGGAACATCTTCCTGCCCAGACCACTCCCAGACTTTCCAGTCGGTCTATGGAACTGAAACTGCACCGATGCCGCAGTTGTCAGGCTCTTGTGGTATCTCCTCTGGTTGAAGAGAGACCTGGCCTGAACTGTAGTAGTCAACACTTCTGGTTTTGTGCACGTCCTGTAACTACTTGAAGATCCTGGCTGTCGAGGAACTTGGAATGAGTGTTTCCGACAGAGGTGGTGCGGGGATTGTCGAGGTAAGCCTGTACAGATTGTGGAGTTTCTGAAAACAGCCGAGGTTTGGAGGGCAAGCCGGAGTCCGCCTTGAGATGGTAAAGTCAACAGTTTCATCATAAAAGGGCGGTGCCAAGTATCTAGGAAAGGAGAGAATGAAAATCAAAGAATTATGTTGGTTATTTTGGCTATGACACAAGCAATATATCCAACTGCAGTCCAATATATTTTTTATTAGGGGATACAATGTTATAATATCAGATCACGCGTTTGAAACGCATCTCAGTGGCACACATGCCCCCCCCCCCCCTCCAAGAAAAAAACAACAACAACAACAACATCGTTTTCATAATTATGTTGAAGGGAAATAGGACTATCTCAACTCCGGAGAGGCGTCTCCCATGTTGCCCCGCTCTGAGGTATTCGGCCCCCGTCATGTCTTGGGTGAGGAAGAAAGAGAGAGAGAGAGAGAGAGAGAGAGAGAGAGAGAGAGAGAGAGAGAGAGAGAGAGAGACACAGAGAGACACAGAGAGATAGAGAGAGACAGAGAGAGAGACAAACACAGGCGGAGATAGGGAGAGAGAGAGAGAGAGGGAGAGACCGACTGACAGAAAGACAAAGAGACATATGAAGAGAGTGCGTGAGAGAAAGAGATGGAAGGGCGGGGGGTGACAGAGAGACTGACACAGAAAGATGTAGGTAGAGAGAAATAGAGAGTGAGAGAGACTGACAGACATAGAGAGGTAGGCAGAGAGAGAGAAAGGGGGAGTGAGTAAGAGAGTGAGACAAGGACAGAGATAGATAGATAGATAGATAGATAGATAGATAGATAGATAGATAGATAGATAGATAGATAGATAGATAGATAGATAGATAGATAGATAGATAGATAGATAGATAGATAGATAGATAGATAGAGAGAGAGAGAGAGAGAGAGAGAGAGAGAGAGAGAGAGAGAGAGAGAGAGAGAGAGAGAGAGAGAGAGAGAGCGAGGACGAACACAATTAAAGACGGGAGATTAACAGGAAAAAAAAAAAAACAAAAACCTATGCATATAAGAGTGAAGGACCCACCTTGGATGTGAACTTAACGTGCACAGAAAACTAAAATCCTCTTAACTAGCACATTCAATGAGTTGTGTCTTGGCGACTGCTTGGTTTTGAAAGCTGTATACATGGTCCTAATTATAACTTTACTCTTGTCTAATGATTAAAGAAGTGGACTTTGTCAACGACACAAAAAGCAAGCTAGAGGCCCCGTGCCTTGAAACAAAGTTCTAATACTTAACTTTGCTATCACCGAGCAATAATAACAACGGCTAGACTTATCATGAAACAAATTTGACCTAGGCGTTAGCAATAATAGTTAAAAAGTGATAAGTTGCGTTGAAAGTACATGTGTAAATGATACCAGTCTGCTCTCGTTGGATCTGGATCTAGGTCTAATTTAGATGCACATGTCTATTACCCGCAGCCGTGGGTATAAACAGCAAACTAAGCTTATTATTACAATGGTATTTGCATACTGCACCTGGAAATATGTTTTGTGTGTGTGTGTGTATGTGTGTGTTTAATGTTACCGTTTTTTTCATATTTTAATTTCATGTTTCTTTGTTTGTTTGTTTATTTGTTGTTCTTAAATATTTGGCTGATGAGTACATTTAATTTCAATTTCTTTTGTCCATCCTGATCTTGAATGTCATAGACGACATTGTACATGTATTATGAATAAACAACGATATGCCTCATCGAAAATGTCGGGCCTCAGGGGAGGGGAGAGAGAGACAGAGAGAGAGAGAGAGAGAGAGAGAGAGAGAGAGAGAGAGAGAGAGGGGGGGGGGGGTAAGGGAGATATAGACAGAGACAGACAGACAGACGGGAAGAATATGGGGATAGAGAGGAAGTAGATTTATAGAAATAGATAGATAGATAGGTAGATATAGATAAAGCAAGGGGGAGAAAGACAGAGACAGACAGGCAGGCAGAGAGACACTGTCTCTCTCTCTCTCTCTCTCTCTCTCTCTCTCTCAGAGAGAGAGACAGACATAGAGACAGAGAGAAGATGTAAATAGAATGGAGTGGCGTCTGCTTGGATAATGTGTACTCATTATATCAAAAGATAAACAATTTAAAGAACATCTCCAAATATGAGAAAGTTCTGGTCACGACAGTAGTGCAAAAGTACTTCGGTTGTAGGTGCAAACAACTATCTCATGTAAATTTAATCGTTTATATAAAATATTCCATATGGCACAAGAGACGCCAGTTTGTAAACAACGCTCTCTTATCAGTGTGGACTTGTTAATAAGCGATAAACGTGACTAGTCTTAACACACGTGTTGAACTAGATATCACTGAAAAAGTAAATATAAAATTATTATCAGATCTGAACTGTCTGCTTCTCCAACCACACGTCCACACACAACACTCCAGGCGCTTTGTGAACTGAGACTCTATGCTGATAGTGCTTACCAGCGCCCTGGAGCGGGCCTGATTTGATTTGATTGCTTTAAGTCCAGCGTCCGGACATATATAGACCATATTGTGGACGGGCTCCAAGACTAACGTCTGACAAATTTATACGCTGCCACACACAAGACAGTGTGGGGAGACAAAGACTTATGTCAGCCGATCGCATTAAAATGATACTGATCAAAACAGTAGGGGGGTTGGGTTGGGTTGGTTTAACGTCCAACAGCAGCACTATATAGGCTATATTGTGGACGGGCCCCAAGACGGACGTCTGACAATTGTATGTGCTGCCACACACGAGACAGGGCGGGGATACCATGACTCCTGTCTCAGCCGGTCACATTATACTGACACCGACCCAACCAGTAGGGAACGCAACAGCCAGGATTCGAACTCGGGACCTTTTGCGTCGGAAGCCGATGTTCTACCCCTGGACCACCGCGCCCCCCAGAAGAAGAAGAAGAAGAAGAAGAAGAAGAAGAAGAAGAAGAAGAAGAAGAAGAAGAATAAGAAGAAGAAGAAGAAGAAGAAGAAGAAGAAGAAGAAGAAGAAGAAGAAGAAGAAGAAGAAGAAGAAGAAGAAGAAGAAGAAGAAGAAGAAGAAGAAGAAGAAGAAGAAGAAGAAGAAGAAGAAGAAGAAGAAGAAGAGAAAACATGACAAAAAAAGAAGGAAAAAAAAAGATGACTATATGAGCGCTGAGCGAGTTTCTTGAAAAGGCTCAGCTCACTGTACCTATTTTCTGATTTTCAAGTTTTAAACAGGTTTAATTAAACTGAAAAAACGGACATACATGATGGCTACAGGCCCCACAGCTAATGCAATACGTGTATCATTCATCTATTGACTATGATAGAATGAATGATTTGGATGTTGGTATAGCTTGCGCGCCAATGACATGTATCAAACTCTCTAAGCATTATTACGTTATGATTCTCTCATCTTAATAAACTATGTATGAGATACATTTATGAGATACATCTCTAGAAGACAAAACGAATGTTCTTATACCTTCCATGAAATGCCTTTTTTAGATCAAGTTTGTATGATTTATTGAAGCTTTCTTTTTTATTTCATACCTTACACAATGTTATACATGTATAATAATTATAACGTACCTGTACTCTTCATGGTACCGTAATTAAATGAACGAAAATGAAATTTTCCTTACAGATAATACTAAAAAAAGGAAATCATCGGTAAAAAGGCTTCAACTTAATTGAAATTAACATAAACAGAATTGAAGAAATCAAAAACGTAACGGGAGATGAAAAATCAATACTTTATTGATCATTCAAAATACATTCCTTTAAAACAACTAAAAAATTATATACATCGTCAATAGTCTATGAAAGTGTGTTCATTTGAAAACCAATGAAATTCATAATCCATTTAAAACAAAAGTCATTCATAATCCATTTAAAACAAAAGTCATTCTAAATGTTTCAGTCTTTAACAAATTGAACAGGGAATGTTTTCTCAACTTTAAAGAAAAAAATCTCACTTTTGCAACAAATAATTATAATTATATATAAATCTTTGTAAAATATCAATTTCCTGAAACCTATATAAGGGTATATGACTTCAATTCATTTTTTTATGTCACGTCCTACAGTTTAGAATATTAAAATTTGAATTTGGCAAGGGAACATTTTAAAGAAGACGTTCACAATTTTACCAGTATCAAATATAATTATTTTCAAACAATGCAAGAGAATGTAAAAAAAAATTGAGAGACAACAAAATACATGTATTCAGTTATATCTAAATTGCTAGAGTAGTTGGCATCTGACTCATTAAAAAACAATCAGGACATATTATATTCCTGATACACCTGTTGCTTTGTTTACATATAACCAAAGCCAACCCTTATCAGAGAACCTGTACTTCATATTATTTTCAATATCTTAATTTAATGTTTAAAATTCAATTGTAATGATGGCAACCCCTCGGCCATTATGTTGGCTTGGCTAGAAAGTAAACCCACCATAGTCCTGGAACTAGTCGACCAGAGCTAGAATAAACCGTCTGTTTGTGACCACACTCAATGAGATCCGCGGAATTTTTATTTTAATATCACAATCCTAAATCTTCACAATAAAAAGTACCTGATAAAATTGAAACAGTAAAAATTGTAGAAATAGTGCTGATCTCTAGAACCAAAATAGGACAGGCTGAAGTGACATATTTTAGATATTGTGTGTATGGCCCCTAGACAATTTTGTAAATCATAATTACATATATCATGTATATTAAGAACTGGCATAAAAAAAATTAAGGTGGTTTTCTCACACTCAAAATGTATCATAATTTTTAACCTGAATGAGATTTGGGGACAAAAAAGGATACAACTAGAATCTTTCTTATGTCCCTCTACTTTTTCCAAAAATGGGCGACATTGAAAACCTTGAGGTACATGATCTTGTATGACCAGTATAGACTGTTAACACCTTTCTTGATTATATAAAATAAAGTTTCAGAATGTAAAGTTACCAACAATGTTAACTAAATACCAGTATTTGGCTCATAAAAAAACCACAATTACAAACAAAAAAATCCAGCTTATTTGATTAGGCTCTTTTGATCGATTAGAAATATTTAGTTATAGAAACCCAGTACTAGCTTAGCAATCTTGTTTGACTTTGCAAATATGCAAAAACAAAAATCCAGGCTTTTCTTCTCAACATCAATATAATCTTGTAGAATTAGAAAAGGAAAAATTTAAAAGAAATATTGTTGACATCATAAAAAAATGATTAAAATAATGTAAATTTTAAAATTATCACATAGATAAAAATTCATTTTGGAAAAGAAACTAAACTTACAATTTTAAATTCATTTCTTGTCATTACATGGTGCATGTGTTTAGAACTATTGATTCCTAAAGGCAGTTGTTGAACAGATTGAAATAAAACCAGGTGGGCCTTGGTTTCACATGAGAACCACTGTACATACAGTTTACTTTATGCATACCACCAAAAACAACAACAACAACAACAACAAAAATGTGTGCGAAATAAAAAAAAATTAGGGAAGTAAATTTGCCATGTACATTTCTTACATTTAAACTAGTGTTGCACAAAAATATTAAGGAGACAATTGCAACAACAACAAAATTCACTTCACTTGAGATTCGTTTTGATAGCATAATAAATTACAACAGGAACAAAACCCTGAAAACTCTGGATGACTGAACATAACGCTATTACATCATGAAGATGTTTGATTGCTTGAATATGGTCTTACTTTCTTGATAAAAGTATAAACACTAAATGTTCCAAAGGTTAAAAAAAATATTTTAGATAGTAAAGTAACAAACTTTTTTCTTCTTTGCAATAAATCTTGACAGAGAGAGAGAAATCTGTTTTAACATAAAATTATACAGGTATATAAATTCCATTTACAATCAAGAGGGACTGACTTGACTGAGTCAGAAAAATATTTTTGACAACTAAACAGGTAACCTGTAATCTTTGATCAGTTTAATATTACTAGATTTCCTGAAGAATGCAGCACATCTCTTCCAAATATGCAAAGGGATTGGTACCAACTCCAGGTGGAGTGGTGGGGAGCCAAATAGCTCAATCAGCAGAGAATTGTAATAAACAGCAGATTGACACGTCACTACAGACAGGGAAATCAATTTCAAAACATGCAAAGACATTAGCCACCTCATTATAAAAATCATTAGCGAAGAAATTTGTAACCATATGGATCAAGAACAATGTGTGCTTATTAAAACAGTATAGTTATATACTGGATTTTGGATGGAGAATAGAATAACTGCCTGTAGATCCATCTAGCACCAATTATTAGAAATGGAGGTTCCAAATGCTTGCAAAAAAAAATAAAATAAATTGGCCATAATCAGCTTTTGCTTCAATTAGCACGATAAAGATTTGACGCTGGGGGTCCTTGTTCAAACAGCTTACATAGGTGCATAAAAAATTTGTTTAAGCACGCTAGATTTTTAAGCAAGGAAATCAATGATTCCTTTGCCATAAAACATAAACACACTCTAAACAAGACCTAGATTAGGTAGCCAACCAATCCTTCCTATCACAGAATCAGTCTCTGAATCAAACATAACTTGATTGTATATGTTTTAAATTAGTGAGATTGCAGTAGATTAAAGTGTATGATGAAAGAATCTCTTTCCCGTTTATGTCAAAGAAAAAATGCTACCATTGCCCACAAAGTTAGCGATTACAACAGCATTTACTGCACAATAAATGGCACCAGGTGGTTTCCAAAGATCAGTAGCAGTAACATGATAGTACAAAGAGTACAACTTATTAATACCAACTTTAAGACACAAAACGTAATCTAAATCAGATCATCAAAAATCAAAGAAACCTCCAGCACAAGACGCGTCCAAACAATTTCCAGTGTCAGAAATGAGAGAAAGTAAAAACAAACAGCTATTAAGGCTATATGGCAATTTCTCATCTCACTTTGCCAATAATAAGAAAAAGAGCCATCATCCCTTCACAGCAATATTGGATTATAGAAAAGAAGTACTATATTCAAATAAACTAAAACAATTAATCTGGTAAAAGACAGAAATAAGTACCACATTCAAACAAACTACAAAAATTATTCTGGTATAAGACCAAAAAAAAGTACTATATTGAAACAGACTAAAAGAATTAATCTGGTATAAGACAAAAGGCCGAACATTGCCATATAGGCCAAATCAAATTTAGAATGATTAATGGTCATGTCAGTCAGCAGACAGAACATTGCCTTTCAGGTGACTAGGGATATTCACAATGAAAACATAGGACTGTTGTGGGAGAAGATAGAGCACATTGCAGATCTAATATCATGAGAGGAAAAACATAGAATATCTTCACCCTAAAATTGACGCTAAGGAAAAACAAGATTCTTCTTTCTTCATGTAAGACATATGAAAGAATGATCCATTTATTTTCACACTATTATGATGAGGTCACGATATGAAACTCATTTATTGCACAATATGTATGGCAGAAAAAAAATAAAATCATACTTTGATTAATCTTTTTCGGCAATAATAATAAATTACTTTAAAAAAAAATTCTTCATTAGAGGGACTGTGTCACAAACTCTTTGACGAGTTTCTGATTTGTAGCGAACCCCTCCTTAGTTCCAGGCATATTTCCGAGTGACTGGCCTCTGCACAAGCATGATGACCAAGTCCATGATGTTTGTTCCTGTGACGTTGGTTTTCACCATGTACTGACCCCCGTCCACTTGGCTGAACAAACCAAACGAATCGTTGTTCTCCAGATACTCCTCCATGTCTAGCTGTTGACTTTCCACTTTGCTCAGAAAACTTTGATCCACCATCGCACCTGCCATCTGAGAATGCAAACATGTTTTGAGTCAAATATTTCCAGGACTTAAAAAAAATTTTAAAATACAAATGATCGATTCTACCAACAAAAAAAAAAGGCATACAGTATCTTTGTTTTTAGCACATAGTCCTTCTGGGAGACAGTGAGTATGCGTTTACAGGTACCCTACTTTTCCAATAATTTAAAAAATAATAATATATAAATCTATGTTAATCTCCCTGTTGCGATCAGAAAAAAGCACTGTAATGTTTGTGTATGCATTTCTTGCTTTTTTATATTTTCTTTTCCGTTACATGAAATCTTGTTTCCATCTATACTTTAGTTTTCTTTGATTTTCATGTTTTTCCCCCTTCTTTTATTAATAATCACAAAATTCACCTCAGCGATAACTGATTTTAACTAGTAGTAGAGTCCTAAGACCTCACGGTTATAGGTCCTCACAAAGTTGCCTACCGCCCATTTCTTTAATGAGGAAAAAAAAGGTGCAGAGCGTTACTTTCTATTACATCTCATACATTTGAGTGGGTCTTATCTGAAAGACTGATGATAGGATCTCATATAACATAAGTAGTCTTTTCTGACATGGAAACTGAAAAATCTGGCAAGGGAAACAGATCAGCTTTACGATAAGTGCATGATTCCACTTTATGTGAGGCTCTAAAAAAAAAACATTTCATGTGAAGCAACCAGGGTGAATCAGGAATTTCGACTTTTCTAGTTAGTTACAGTGTGTTAAGAATCACCAAATGCAGTTTAAAAAGTTGAAAAATGTACAACTCCATCCTTTCTAGAAACGGAGATAATTCTTTTTACTTTAAATTGAAAAAGGACAATATAGAGTGTATTTCTATGTTTAGAATCCCAACACTTATACCACCCTGAACTGTATCATTTCCTCTCTCAAGTTTGTTAGAGGACAGTGAAGGACCATAGAAATCGGTTGAACATGTACTGAAAATTCCATTACACTGATTACACACCAGGTTGCACGACTATACCAACGACTTGTGCATAATTCACCCTGGTTGCCTCAGTGAAACCTACGGTGGTAATGCCATCGTGGCCATCCGAGTCACAGCAGAGAAAGCACATGCGTGTCTTCGGATTGTAGAAAAGAAGCACTATATTCAAATAAACTAAAACAATTAATCTGGTAAAAGAGACAAATAAGTACCATATTCAAACAAACTACAAAAATTATTCTGGTATAAGACAAAACTTTATTGAAACAAACTAAAAGAATTAACCTGGTATAAGACAAAAAGCTGAACATTGCCATATAGTCCAAATCAAATTTAGAATGATTAGTGGTCATGTCAGTCAGCAGACAGAACATTGCCTTTCAGGTGACTAGGGATATTCACAATGAAAACATAGGACTGTTGTGGGAGAAGATAGAGCACATTGCAGATCTAATATCATGAGAGGAAAAACATAGAATATCTTCACCCTAAAATTGATGCTAAGGAAAAACAAGATTCTTCTTTCTTCATGTAAGACATATGAAAGAATAATCCATTTATTTTCACACTATTATGATGAGGTTACGATATGAAACTCATTTATTGCACAATATGTATGGCAGAAAAAAAATAAAATCATACTTTGATTAATCTTTTTCGGCAATAATAATAAATTACTTTAAAAAAAAATTCTTCATTAGAGGGACTATGTCACAAAGTCTTTGACGAGTTTCTGATTTGTAATGAACCCCTGCTTAGTTCCAGGCGTATTTCCGAGTGACTGGCCTCTGCACAAGCATGATGACCAAGTCCATGATGTTTGTTCCTGTGACGTTGGTTTTCACCATGTACTGACCTCCGTCCACTTGGCTGAACAAACCAAACGAATCGTTATTCTCCAGATACTCCTCCATGTCTAGCTGTTGACTTTCCACTTTGCTCAGAAAACTTTGATCCACCATTGCACCTGCCATCTGAGAATGCAAACATGTTTTGAGTCAAATATTTCCAAGACTTTAACAAAAATACAAATAACCAATTCTATCAACAACAAAAAAAGGCATACAGTATCTTTGTTTTTAGGACATAGTCCTTCTAGGAGCCAGTGAGCATACAGGTACCATACTTTTCCAATTACTTAAAAAATAAAATTTTTACAAATCTATGAAAATCCCCCTGTTGCCATCAGAAAAAAAACACTGTTATGTTTGTGTATGCATTTCTTGCTTTTTTATATTCTCCTTTCAGTTACATTAAATCTTTTTTCCATCTATACTTTTTTTTTCTTCGATTTTCATGTTTTTCCCCTTTCTTTTATTAATAACAGTGATTCAAATCACAAAATTCACCTCAGTGATAACTGATTTTAACTTGAGTCCTAAGACCTCACGGTTATAGATCCTCTCAAAGTTGCCTACCACCCATTTCTTTGAGGAGGAAAAAAAGGTAAACTACGTTACTTTCTATTACATTTCATACATCTGAGTGGGTCTTATCTGACAGGCTAATGATAGGTTCTTATGACATATGTAGTCTCTTCTGACATGGAAACTGAAAAATCTGGTAAGGGAAACAGATCAGCTTCAAAATAAGTGCATTGCTCCACTTTATCTGAGTTTAAAAAGTTGAAAAAAGTACAGCTCCATCTTTTCTAGAACCGGAGATAATTATTTTTACTTGAAAATTAAAAAGGAGTGTATTGCTATGTTTAAAGGACCTTAAACTTATACCAGCGACTTGTGCATAATTCACCCTGGTTGCCCCAGCGAAACCTACGGTGGTAATGCCATCGTGGCCATCCGAGTCACAGCAGAGAAAGCACATGCGCGTCTCAGCTGCGAACGCCTCCTTGTCTCGGAACAGGTCCTGCATGTGGATGGCTGCGGCCAGCGCTGTCTCCATGTTCTTGCCCCCGACGCCCGAGCCCTTGACCTCACACGCGAGGTCCCCGCCACAGATGATGCACAGGTCCTGGTTGAGGTTGTGCGCCGAGTCCACAGCGTCGCAGATGAAGTTGATCCACTCCTTGCGGATTCCCCCGGACACCAGCGCCATCTCGAGCATCGTCAGCTCCATGTTGGGGGACATGGACGTCTTCCTGTGACAGAGATGCGTCGACCTGTATGAACACCGCCCCCAACAACACACTCTACATCAATGCTCGTAGTCTGCTAGATGCTATTCGGCACTGAGTTGTTTGAGATGAATATCAACATATTTAACGGCATGGTAATCACTGGTAAACCATAATAGTAAAAACCAAACTGGCAGCAGGATGATCACTGATAAACCAAAATCATAAAAGTTAACCAAACTAAATACAGTGATGCCAACTGGATCTTTTTTATTTCACTGAACTTTTTCACGAAACGGTACAGCGGCAAAACCAGATTAAGAATCTCAAAACACCCCCAAAATTAATGTCAGTAGTATATTAAAGCAAACAAGAACGATGTACTTCTTACGTTTAGTTGTATGCTTTTTTTTTTTATTGTATTGAAAGAATTTACACATGTACAGAGAACCTGGAGCAAAATGAAGGTGAAGACCTGGCTGATTTTCAAGGCTTTATGAGCATTAATGTGGTATTTCTTATTTCTCTTAGCATGCCTATGCAGGGTCTTTTTTCTGTTGGAACCATTGTTGACTCTAGTTTTACGTGTGATACAGATAGCCAGTCTAGCTTAGCTTACGGTAGTAATCCGATAAGAAATCTCCATTTGCATCTTTCTTGTCAAACCAATGCCAATTTTCACTCCTTTATCAATTTCTTTAATGTCCAGAAAACCAACACGATCAACAAATTCCTTCAAGGACCAAACTTTATTTCTAGATTCTATCTCTAATCAAGAAATCATGCAAGTCTAGTCTAGGTCTATGCGAAGTCTTTAGATCTAGATACTCCTCCTACTGCCCTACTTTAGACCTAGATCTAGTCCACGTACACCCAGTGGGCCAGTGGCAATTTGATTAACACAAAATAAATCCAACTGAAGTCTTTAATCGAGATAATGCAATTGGTTTTCACATAAATCCGATATACCGAATTCAAATCGAATGGCCGAATGTTGTTACTTTCTTATTGAATAACGCATAATCGGCGATTTTCATACTTTTTCCAATTCGCTTATTCCGTCTAATTGTTTTTCCTGTCTCTGTTAGTCAATGCATGGATGCACAAAGACTGTAGGAGAACTTTGACGGACGTTGACTGAACTCGGACTGGTGATTATTTTTTAACGGAACTTTGACAGACAATTTTTTTACGCAACTCTGTAAATTTACGATAAATTGGCATCCCTGTAAATAAACATGATTTAAGAGTTGACTGTTGTGAGGCCAAATTTGATCCCAATAAAGGAAAACTTTACTTTCTTTAATGCTAATATAAGATCATCTAGCATGGCTTGCCACTTGAATCAACTCATCTATCCATCTGTAACCTGATCACCTTCAAGAAAAGTTTAACTTTTTGAAAAAGATATACAATATTTTGAATGTCCTTTCAGCAGTAAAGTGATAAAGATTCTTTACAGTTCTGAGAATTTGATTTTGAAGTTTTTAAGTGATTTACTAAGTGGCGGAAACAATTTTTTTCTTTTGTTATTAGATGAAGTATAATAGGGGCATAGTGTTCCGAAGACAATTCGAATCCTACTGGTTCATTAGCTGTATATTATGAGCTGAAGGTCAAATTCAGAGCATATCATCTTACCTGTCATAACACATCATGATGAACTTTGCCAGCTTGGCCAATACTGTCCCTATTTTTTTGGACTGCCCAACAAGTTTAGTGGTGAGAACCAGTGGGTAGTATCCGAGCTCTGACGCCCTCGCTGCAGCAGCCTCACAGGCTATCGAGTTGTTACCCACAACAATGTTCTGTATGCTGTTCCAGATGTGGTCCAACTCTGCCTTGGCTTGGGTGCTATTCATCTCTTTCTAAAAATAAAAATTAAATTATGTGAATTGTGCACGGGCAACTGAAAAAGAGGGAAGAAAAAGAAACTTTAAAATATAAGGGAAAACAATACTTTGATTAATTTAGCTTAAACAGATAATTCGAAATGCACAATATAATTTAAGTGACTAAAAAATCAAATAATAATAATTTTTAATTTGTTAAAAACAAAAAAACTGTTGATGTTAGAAGTCCTCTTATTTTCTTGAAGTTTATGAATAACGGCAAGTGATATTATTTTAAATCATTTTAAAAATGTTACTTAAATTTTAACAGCCATGATTCTAGGTCTGTTCCTTGTGTGCATGTTATTTTGGGGCATTTTTAAAGAATTTATAAAAGGTAAAAGCTTTGATATTATCATTTAAAAATTAAAGGTGTGAAGATGTAGACAATAACGTGCTAGCACAAGAGCGTATCAATGCCCAGAACCAGTGTGAGGCATGATGGGAAAAGGTTAATACTTCTATGCATTTTGATAGAACGATCAAGTCTTTATCTAACTTATTTCAGCTCTGACTATTTTGAGCTAACATGCAGGTGGATAATGGCAATGACACTGACAAAGATATTTATTGTATATGGTTTTAGAATGAGACGTATTGCAATTATATCTCCACATATATTTTAAAATTAAAAACAGTGCTGACCATTTGCTGTGAGCATTTCACGGCCTCACGCTCAAGATGTTTGCGTATGCTCTCCGGCACTTGATCGATGATGCCCAGGCGGTTCATGATTTCCATGCAGTGACGGGGGGCTGGCTGGGCGGGGCAGGTGGGACCACTGGCAACCAGGTCGATAGGATCTCCGATAAACGATGACAGAATCAGAGACACAATCTGGATTCAAGAGAAAATTAATATATTATTAACAATGTATTGATATTCTTTCAAAAGGCAAATAAAGATGTACTATAAAAAATCATTAATTCTTACAGTTTAGAAATAACACCATTATGCGCAAATATTTGCTAGTTTAATGGAAAAAAACTAACATTTTAAGAACCATTGGCTCTTTAAATCCTAAGATTTCTCCCAGCATCGTTGGATATTCTACCAATGCTGCACAAAGGTTGTTGAGGTTATACCCCATTTTTTCGTGACAAATGGCTTGAAATTACTACTTTAGACCATATGCCATTCACTTAAAATTCCAGACAGCCTCCCCTCCTGCTTCATAAGATTTGAATTAAAAGGCATAAATATTATTTAGGCGCAGGAAAGATGTGTCTTTAGGCAAAAAAATATATGAGAGGGAGATAACCACAGATATCTGCAGAAGATTTAAAATACACATCTAGGATCATCTGTAAAAAGAAGAAAAAATAATAAGCCAAAAAAATCTGTGATAAATGACAAGATCTTCATGAAGAATACAAGACTGAGGACAGCCAGAGGAAAAATTTTTTTAATTTAAATTCATGTCATGTTCTACCTTAGCTGGTTTTGCTTCCATGGCGAGACCTCCTCCCTTCAGAACCTCAATGTTTTTGCGCACAGTGTTTATTTCGGTGATACTGGCGCCATTGCGGTCCAGGAGACGAGTTACATCGCGGAGCTCGCTCAGCGTGATGGGTGGAATGGGGAGAGGGCACAACACTGATCCCCCACCTATTATGGTAATAAAAAAACAAAAACAATTCTGAACGAACGCAAGTTAAATCCAAGACATATACAAATGTTGCAAGCTCAACTTACAATAACATTTTTAACTTTGTCAAAGGCATACCTGAAACAAAAATTATGTATGTACAGTCGATCCTGCCTGTCTATGGCGACCACATGCAATGACCACTTTTCGTTAACTCCCTTACATTTTTGCTTTATTTTGTTACTGCACAACGCGACCAAGGACAGCCTATGATTTGACCAAAATAGACAAAAACTTTGTCCAACTCGACCATGTTCCTATTATAAGAGAAGAATTTTTGCGGAAATAAAGGTGTAGACTGTGCACCTACCTAAAGGAGGAATAGGGTGCGGAGATGGAGAAAAGGATACTGGTACTGTACACACTGACAGTGTGTCTCTTGCGTCAAGCTTAAGTTCTAAGTGACCAAAGTAAGTATGACAGCAGTTAGGGTCAGAGGAATCGTTGCATAGAGTGTAAGCTAAAATGAGATTGGGAAAAGAAAAAATTAAAGAGAATGTAAAGATGAGTAATAACAAACGAATAAAAGACAGACAGAAAGAAAAGAGGCTGTAATATATGTACAATATAAATACAAAGTCAGGGAACTGCGTTTACATGAGCAGGAGTAAACAAAAATCCTCTAAGAAGGAAAAATTAGAAGTGGAAAGCTACATGTTCTTGCTAACCTGAACACAAAACAATGAGCAAGTCCTTCTCGGTCAGTTTAGACACAAGATTGCGAATGGCATTGGCAGCATTATAACATGTCTCATCTACTTCAGTGCCGATTCCACCTTCATAAATTTGAATCTTTGAAGAACTTTTCAAGAGCAGTCTGGGAGGAAACAAAAACTAAATTTAAGCTTTAGGGTAACAAAGTAATAATAATAATAATAATAATAATAATAATAATAATAATAATAATAAAAAAGTTATAATAACAGTAATAATAATAATAAAAATAATAACAATAATACTTATAATTAATATGTGTGTGTGTGTGTGTGTTTGTTAGTCTAATCATTTCTTTAGCATATAATTAGGTCTTATTTTAGAAAAAAAATTAATTAATTATTATTGCATATATGTGCATCTAGTCATTTTTCTTGATTTCTAGAGATAACGGTTGAGAGAAGAAAAATAATGCTAGTATTTAAATTTTCAATACAAATGTCCATGATGATTATTTAAAGGGAGAAAAGTGAAACTTTAATATAAGAATTAAAATGTAAATCTGTCATATTTGATCTTTAAGAGAAAACTTGTGAAGCTCATATACTTATATATTTAAAAACACTTTTGTTGGACTAAAATAAAATGCAAAAAAAATCTCTCTTTTTTTTTTTTTTACCGTAAAACAACATTATCTTTATAACTGAATGTGTTAAATTCAACCAATAAGAATGGCACAGAATCAACATTAAAATTTTGTCTTGATAAATTACCTAACCTTTAGGAATTATTTTTCTAAGCACTTACGTAGTATTTATGACTTTTCAAAAAACAATTCTTCTTTTTCTTTATGTTTTATCTCTGTATTGGTATCAATTTTTCATTTGAGAAAAAAAAAAAAAAAAACGTTGGGAAAATTTGACAGAGATTAAAGTAATGACCTTTCCACAATGTAAAAATGCTTCTAGACTGTTAAAAATTGAGTAAAAAAGTAGAAGGGTATTTTTGTATACATGCTAAAACTCACTTTGCATTCTCCTCCTGAATCTGTTCCTGTATCCCATGAGGAATGCTGATGACACCAGTGACAATGTGGTTGCCGAGAATATCCTCCACAATCCGTGCCATCCCTGACACTGCCTTGCCCATTCCCACCACAAACACATTCTTGTTCAGCTTGTAGGTTTTTCCCTGGACCTTTAAGATTGATGTCGCTGGGTTGTAGTGGAGTACATTTCCTATCATTGATTTAGGGTACACAGAGCGAATGGCTGTGCGATAGATATCTTGGGCATCAGGTTTGAGATCAGTGACCAGTGGGTCTGCTCCTTCAAGGGCACTAAAGCCAATCTCTTGACCACTGTTGCTTGAGAGGCTCACATTATGCCGGCCAAATGTCTTCCACAGGTGTCTACTTAAGGGAAGTTGACAGCAAGATTGAAGACGAATGGTTGATGAACAAGAATGTTGTAAAAATTGATTGGTCATCCTTCGACCAATCCTTACTGCCGACGACATATTGATGGAAGTTCTTACTCTCTGCACTTTGTCTCAAAACTGAAAACAATTTTTTTTTAATGAAAGATTTATAATATTTATTTTCAAAACTTTACTAAAATAACACTTTTTATCCACTAATGATTCCTTCATAGAATCAATAGTTAGAAAACCACTAACCTTATGAAATTTTTATCAATATAAACCATTTTGTTTTATAATCACATATATTTGATAGGCTACAGATTTCGATAGAGACACAAACAGCATGGAAAAAAGAATAAATTAAATTTTTTGATTTGCCTCATACTAAAATTTAAAAAAAGAAAAAGAAAAGAATTTGTGCCGCTACGTACCTGAAAACTCCTCTTTAGGTTTTCACCTGTAAGTGTTTTGAAGTGTGCAGAATCTTTGTTAAAATCAGTTGACAAAAATAGTGCAAAATCTTTGTATCAGTTGACAAAAAAAAAAGTAACTAATCCTGAGTCACTCATCCCATTTGTGTGCACAATGGTTTTCTAGCAATCAAATTAATTCCTTTAGAATCTGAAGTGAACACTTTTGCCAGTTTTAGCATTTATAACGCAGGTGATAGTGATCTATTTATACATTTTTAGTTAGGACAGAGTGATACTCAGTGAGTATTCTTTGTTCAGCCCACAAGCCTACTAGACTCTAGAGACTAAGGATGTAAAATGTCTTAGGCCTAACTATGTCTAATATTTTAGTGGTACTAAGATCTAAATGGAAATGTTTATTTCGATGACCCTGCCTGTCATTTTTGGAAACCTTGATTCAGACTGATTAAATTTAGACCAAGAGTCTAGGTTATAGATCTAAAATATGTCTCGTCGTAACAACATAAAGGCCTACGAGACATAAGCTACGTCATGTTTGTGCATTCTACCCATGAACTGGATCTGGATCTAGATCTAGCATTGTGCGTGCTCACTCTAAAAAGAGCTCACAGTGCAGAGTGCTACAATCTAGATCTAGAATCTAGATCTAGCATTGTGCGTGCTCACTCTAGATCTAGATCTAAATTCTAATTGAGACTTTACTTTGATCTAATCTAGATTTTAGTCTAGATTCTAAGATGCATCAGGTGTTAGATAGACCTAGAAATCTTCTAGATCTAGCTATCTATACCAGCACTGGGTGTATAATAATTGAACTAGAAGATATCATACATATACCCATAAAATGTAAGATTGCCTGGATTTGGATGTTAGATCTAGATCTAAATCTATATCAACGATTAACTTAGAATTTTAGATCCTTTTGCTTACCTTTAATTGCAAGTTTAGCGACTCCATTTTGAGAGGTCATAGGGCGTGACCTTTACTCATGAAGGTCTTCACGTCGTTCGCAAGGCCTAGTAACAACCATTTCACTTGAGTTTAGTAAACATTATTTTTTGGCCATTCAAGCATAAAGTCCCTGGTCCGAGTCTTTCTGGCGGCCGCGTTTTATGACTTTCGTCCTAGAGGTTTGGTCGATGTCAATAAACTAAAACCAAACGTTTTGTACCGAGAAGGTGCGAGTTGACTATCCACGAAGGGTGTCTTTAAGTCGTTTGTGATATATTTCCTCTCTCTCTCTCTCTCTCTCTCTCTCTCTCTCTATGTATCGCGCTATCTCTCTTTCTCTTTTACGCAACCACTTCCACTCTCTCTATTTTTTTTCCAAACCTCTCTCTCTCTCTGTCTGTCTTTTCCAGACACCACTCTCTAGCTATTTTTACTGTCTCTTGTTGCGTCCCTGGCTTTGCTTGTCTGTCCCGGACTGTCCGCCTTTCTCTCTCTCTCGGGGTGGGCGGTGAGAGAGATGGCATACGAGAGATAGATAGAGATGATGGATCGTATATTGAATTTATTTGCGAAAATATTGTATTAACTATTATGTCGTGGGACGTGGGTCTGAATGATTAGAATAATAACAGATCTAACGAGTAACGATTTAGCTAAAAGCGCCACCGCTCTTCTCTCTATTCACAAGATTGTTTTGCCACGTAGGCCTAATCTTGTTCCGATTTTATATTTCCTGCAACGTTATGTCTTTTCATATTAAAGTAATTTCATTTTTCTTCTTTTATAGTTCTATTTTCGAACGTTTAATTGGTAACGATATTCGTAATAAATAATTGTTCAGAAGACCTATAACAATGATTAATTAAACAGCAACAACAGCAACAACAAAATGAATAACTTATTTCTACATGTAGGTTTTTACGTATCTGGTATACGAAACAACTTTTGTTTTCGGTTTAAACTATTTCAGTTTTCTTTTCACTTTTCAGTCTTTCAGATGGCTAGATGCGTCCAGTGATTGAAGATCTATTGAAGATTGAAATAAATTCTATTTGTTTACCTAATTCATTCGCATGCAATACAATCTTTCATAACTGGATTATATTCTTGAAGAATAAATAGATCTAGATATAGCAGGTCATACATCTTAATTCAGATCTAGATTCTAGATTCTTTATCTTCAGAAAGGAGTAGAATAACAGTTAAAAAAGTGGTAATCATGTCGGATTTGCTGGAAGTTGGTATTGAGTTTGAATCTTTCGATGCATTTCAAGCAGCAATGGAGCAATATGAAGATACTCATTTCATTCAGTTTTCCCGAATTGACTCTCGTTCTGTTGAGAAGGCACAGGAAGTGACACCAACAAAAATGTACAATCCTGTCATACAGTTTGTTCAATTAACCTATGCATGTACATTTGGACCAAGGAAAGTTGCATCAAAGTCAAGTGGTATCCGAAATACTAGGTAAATACAACAGCTAGAGCTAGGCCATGGGTGCAAGTTCGACAACTGTGGCCGGACAGAATGTCCGACAATCAGAGGCATCTGGTGCATTCTGCCGACCAATGCTGATGCCGCAGACTGGTCGGCAGTTAAGATAAAAACGCAGAGCTGCCAACCCGAACGTATTTTTCCACGCTTTTTCTCTGCATTTAAGCCCATATGTTTTTATGATACTATTTTTTAAACAAAATACAATTTATAACTTTTTCATCTGCTGCTGCTACAACAACAAACTATTGCTACTACTATTCCTGCTATTGTAGTATCTACTACTACTACTACTACTACTACTACTACTACTACTACTACTACTACTACTGCTACTACTACTACTGCTACTACTATTCCTGCTATTGTAGTACTTTTGCTAGTAGCACTACAACATTCAAACTATTAGTAAATTATCAATCTTGCATTCAAAACTAGTTTATAAATAAATGATCATACTGCGGGCTAAAATTAATTGTGCAACTGATATGTATAATCTAAAGAACTTATTTCTTGCATTCTGTGCCTGATTTGATAGTAGGTATACAAAATGATGCAGCACCTGACAAGGAAAATTGGAGTATAGAGATTAGTACTTGTTTAAAAGTAAGATATTTATTAACAGGACCATTGTTTCTGTCTCTACAGAGAGGTCGCAGAAAACTTTGTTAGCGATACACCTGCAGACCTATATTGAGGTCAAACCTCTGCTTGCAGGCCAAACTGACTCAGCCTGCTTGCACCCATAATCTAGGCCTACATGTTAATGAAATAAACAGTTTGATCTAACATGTTCATATCTAGATTCAATGCTCACCTTTTTTTATCTTACTTTTGACACACTAAGTGGTTATCATGTAATGATTGGATCATAAAATAATTGTACCATCTATGTGCGATGGAGAGGGTCTAAAGTTTATTTATTGAGGATAGGTGCTCAGTTAATATTTGACATTTTTTTTTATGGTTTTAATGTAAGATCCACTCTCATCCTCAGCTCTCGTAAGATTGATTGTCCTGTGAGGTTGAGAATCTCATCCACCCCAGATGGTCAGAGGCTTGTCATCAGAGAAAGCCAGTTAGACGGTCACAATCATGAAGTTAGTGAGGTAAGGAAACAAGGAATTATGTTGTTTGCATACAAGAAATAGTTCTTTTGTTAAATTATAAGTTATTACTATTCTTCCTCAATATAAATTTGTCTCGTTCTTTCTCTCCTTCTTTCTCTCTCTCTCTCTCTCTCTCTCTCTCTTTCTCTCTCTCTCTATCTATACCCATTTCCCTTTTACTTTCTGTACAGATAAAAACAATTGCTGCAGCACATTGGTAACATGAAACTTCGTCATAACATTAACAATATTTCTTGTTTTTCTTAACAAATCTCCAATCTTACATCATCAATGCAGTAACCTTTCTGAAACAAAAGTAGTAACCAAGCAGTGAATTTGTCTCTTGGATTAAGTTACCAGTAGCTTATTACTCTTATATGCCATTACTTTGAAACAGGAACTTTACAAGTCCATGTCCCGTCAGAAGCAGTTAGAAGAGGAGACCGAGGTAGAGATCTTCAACCTGATCTCAAGCCACAATGACAAGCGCCTGGCCCGCATGTTGGTGCGCGACAGGTTGACGCAGGAGATGGGACGGTCAATATCAATCAAGGATATTCTAAACATAGAGAAGAAAATTGCTCGCAGGCTGGAAAGGGAAAAAAGGTGAGTCTTCCGCTTTCCAGAGTAAATATAAACACATGGGTTTGGTCAAATTTTAAGTTTTCATTTTGTTTTTGCTCTGAACATAGTCAAATAAAGATGAAAAGAAATTTGAACTGCCATGCCATCATTTTGTTCTAACTCGACAATGTTGTTTTTGAAAAGTATTTTTTCCTTTAACTTAAAAACCCTAAACAAAATAGTGATTAAAGCAACACCAATACCAGATTCATTAAAAAAAAAATCTTTATAGGATGATCATTTCCCTCCCATTGTAATGTTGTTTAATTAATTTAATGAGTTTGTGGCTTATATTAAGGAGCATCAAATATTATAGATTGGATTCCAAATACTTTAATTCAACTAGCTACCCTTTTTTGGAAATTTTTGCACACTTCTGTCAATTTCTAGCTTGGATAAAACAAAGATATGTGAGAACAGTGAAGAAACGCTAAAGGGAGAGAACAATGAAGAATCTACAATGGAAGCGACCAACGAAGGGACAGAAGAAGCTCCTAAGACAGAGGAAGTGACTGAGCCATCCACAGACAATACAGAAGGAAAGGAAAATCAAGACAACCCAGAAGAGGATCATCATAAAGAGTTGGACAGTGAAGAGGAGGGGGATACTGTAAGAGAAAACAAAGCAGACTCAGACGGTGATTCCAACACTGAAAAAGTAAGTATGTTTAACTTAAGCTCTGACTATAAGATACACTTTCTGAAGTAGATAGTGTAGAATAGACTCCTCAGAAAAAAAGTTTAAAAATAATAAAATAACAGATTTTTCTGTAGTTTTTTTTCTTTTAATATTTGGCATCCCATTAATTATTTTATATAACTTTTTATATGAGGGGAAGAATCAGGCTTTCAGATTGTTTATCAAATGTTTGTGTTGTGAAAAGAAGTTTCGCAATTGGGAGAATTGAAGAAATTGCATGTAGTTCAAAGGAGATGATAATTGGTATTTAAATAAAAAAACAAAACAAAGAAAAATAGACTTGTTAAATTTTTGTTGCTTTTTTATGCCCATTTCCAAACCAGACATATCTGATCATGTTTAGATCAAGAAGATTGACTTTGTGTTGTCTTTAAAATATAAACTAGTCACCTAGCGGATGGTTGCTGTTTGCCTGAGAGTTTGTCATTTGTACTGGAACTGCCTAAATGATTGTTATGAAATAAAAAGATACAAATTCTGAACATATTTAGAAATATTTAACCTATACAATTCTGGAATGCCCAGGACGCAAGGCTAAGATTGAAGGGGTTAACCGCTAATAGTGAGAAAATATAGATCATGGAGATCTTTCGCTTCCATAGAATCGTTTCTATGTGTCATCAAAGAGTGAAATAAGTGTTATTGTTATCTGTGTATAGATGACTGTATAACACTTATATGTGTGTGCAACTATAATTAAAAAAAAAACATGGTTTCTGGTGTAAAGTATTTTAATATGTAAAATAAATTAACCGATTAAAAACAAATTTCAGGCCCCTCCTCCAAAAAAAGCTAAAAGCCAACCCAGCTCCGCAACGCGTAGACCACAGCGACACAGACGAGAGCCGAGGCGATTCAGAGATGCCCTCACCAACGGTACCAAAGTGCTGCACACATCTAAAGATAAAGTCGTTTCAATCCTCAGCCCAGAGGAGGTCGAGGAAATAGGATCAGCTGTGTTAGACACCCCATCCCGATCTGTCGTAAAAGTCAAGGAGGAGGCAGGAGTAAGAGGTCGCAAGAGGAAACAAGAGGATAAGAGGGTCTCTTGGTCTGATGCTGATTTTGAAGCTGAGGAGGAGTACAGAAGGAAAAAGCTTGCCATTCAAGAAGAGTTGTTAGAAATGGAGAGAAAGAGAATGAAGATGCTGGATACCATTGTAGAGAAGCTAGACCTGATCCTCCATAATCAAAGCAAGACCTAGATTATACAAACATATGTCACTTCTAATTGTTGTTTTCATGTCATCAGGTATATGTTATTGAATTATATTTATAGAGGTCATTGCTATTTTGACATTTTGTTGAAAGTCCTCTCTTTATGCTTTTATTTTGATGGTTCCCAAGGAGAACGAAACTCATGACGGTTATCATTTTGATTTGTATAAAGCTGATTAATTTTTGTTACACATTGTACTGGGAAACTCAGTAAATGAGTAATGAGTTTGCTGCTTTTCTAAATAAGTCTTATTACAGCAAGTGCTCTTACCAAAATAAAAGTCAAAGAGGATTTTATTGAAAGAGGGTATTTGTACTTCAATCTTTTTACCATGGTTATACACATGTATCCCCTCTTTAATTACATATGCAATGCAGGTTTTGGACATTAGGCAACTGGCTCTAGATCTAAATCTATATCTAGCTTTTACATATTTCATGTGTCTCCTATTTATCCACTAAGATAGCAAGATACATTCACTACCTCCATTAAATCTATGAGTATGTTGAGAGGGTTATGGAAAGGGGTTAAAACTGATCTAGATCTGTAGCAAATATGTTACTACTAGGGATTGGCTTGGCTGTTCCATTACTTAGCATCGCAATAGACAGCTTTGTTTGATGTGATAAATTCGCTTAAAGAAAGAGCTAGCAATATGTAGGGGAAAGCTGGGGTTGAGTTGCCAGCTTTGGTAGGGAAAGGTGCAGGAGAGAGTGACTGGGATGGAATGGTGGTGAATTACCACATGGGTGGATGCTTGAGGGGTTGGAATGAAGAGATGCCTTTTGCACTTGTCATAAAAAAAAAATTATGTCGAGTTAAGAACATATCTTTTTTTTTATAGCATCTTGTTATAAGCAGGGCCATCTCTAAAATGAATTTGGGGTCATGTTATTTCGAAAATAAATTATAGGTTGCTAATGGGGAGAAAAATGGATTTTCAAACATACTTTTTTTTCAACAGTTCGTATTATTCAAGATATCTTAAAAATGGGTACTAGTGTATTACATTTTATTATACATGATTCAAAACTAAGACTGCCTTTTTTTTATATACCAAAAGATATGACTCTATGAATGAATATAATCCTTGATTTTTTTTTAAACTAGTTAAAATAAACAATTTGTCACGCAAATAAATATGTGTAAAATAACCTCTTTCTAAAGAAGCTCTACATTGTAAAAAGACATCCGCATTATTCAAATATGACTGTATTATGTATAATTTATATGTTAATGATGAACAAGATCTACGGTACCATGTCACTATCATAGAAAACAAGTTGAGAAGTTTTCTGTATAGGGAAGAAATATTATACAGTCCACTCATTATTTGTTTGCAGAACTCTCTGAGACTTTTTTTATTTGTAAATTATGTACAATGTATATAATATGAGAAACCATGTATATATTTTTTTTTATCATACTTCAAATAAATAAAATTGACCACTGAACTCCCTCTGACAAACTTTTTTGGTATTTGAAAAGTCTTCGCATATTACCATATTTTAATTAATAAGTATGCCTTTGATGATATATCAGTACTTTAGGTTTTGCTACACCTAATGCGACAAATACAAATTAAATAAAAACAGTGAGTCATCAATTATTGAAACAGATAACACTGGAAAAAAAAAAGTACCAACTGGTCATTTACAGAATCATAGTCAAATGCAATTCAAAATGAGTTAAAAACATAACTCCATCCTATTTAGAAAAGCATATAAGTTTATTGAACTTTTAAGTACATGTTATACTCTTTTACTCGACTCATGATTATGCTGAAGTTAATTTTAAATAATTTTATTGCAACATACTACATGTATAAAACAATGAGAAAATTGCTGAAGCTTCTCAAGTAAAACTTAAAGGCGCAATCGCAGCTCACAAAAAAACAGGAAACAAGTTCGTTCAAAAATTTTGACCACATGGTTTTCTTCATGAAATCATAACAATGTAATTATCACATACATCTTGTAAAATTAATTCAACCCTAGTGTAGAGACAATACAGTGTATTATGGGCCTGTAAATCTCGCCCAGTCTTATTTAGTCCTTACAGCAGTGTCAGGGCAAATACGTGCATTATCATAATGATTTGCTGGTTTGCTATTTTTGCCCCTTTATTATTATACATGTACATGTAGTTGTGTGAAAAAAAGATGTTAATTACCAACCCTACTTTTCTTTTCACTGGTCACATTATTGCACAGACACACCAATATTGCATGTATGTATGGCTTTGGATTTCAAGATTTACTAATCATGCCCCCTCTTTGGTAAGTCACACTCAGGTTTATCCTATTTAATTCATTCTTTTTTACATACATTTTAAATTAATTCTTCTTAACATTCATTTTAAATTAATTCTTTTTTTACATGTCAATTACAAATTTATTAAATTGTGCCTCTTCATGTCAAGTAGATGACTTGTGACTGAGTGTAACTGTAGACTAATGTCTTAATTGTTGCTGAATCCAGTGTGGCAATAGTATAGTGCATGCAATGCTACCTTACAGAATTACACTGTCCTGTCTCTTGTTTTTCCCCAAATTAGAAAAAACAACACATCTTTTTGATTAGTGCAATTTCCGTGTCCGGCAGCATAAAATGCAAAATTTAAATGCATGGTAAACGAAGTGAGATTAATTATTTAATCTTTGATAGAGAAATCTATTGCTTATCATTTTACCTAACATTTATGTGTATTGCAATATTTCAACCAGATTAACAAATTGGACAGGATCACTGAACTTATTGAGTAATAATTTTAAACACAATATTTGCACTTAGGACTTTACACATGTGCTACGTATGGCCGTTTAATATCAAAATCTTGTCTGGAACTGGATCTGAAGGCAAAGGCACTTCCAAATGACAGTCCAGCATCAAATGCTTGTTTCAAACGTGGCTCCCGATTTGTCCGAGGCTGCGGTCACCCTCGACAAACCAGAGAACACAGATACCCGAGAAGCTTGGCTGTACATACTCCTCAGGGTGTCCCCATTGGTGGACTGGACAGATAAGAAGGAGGTATATACCATATATCGAATGAGATATTTATGGCAAATTTAACAACCATCAGGTAGTAAAAAGAACATGTATGAAATTATATATTTATAAAATGCAGTATTTCAATTTTCAAGATTAACTTGATCAAAAAGATTTTTTTATAGATCTTTTCTTGCAAAGCACTGTTATAATTTAAGGAATAAATTATATTCCAGTTGAGACCATATACTACATGTGTTGACATAATTGTTCTTTAGTCTTTTGAACAACAGAAACTGGAGTCTTGAGACGTTCATTAAAAAGTTCCTGCCCTAATCTTACAGGTTTACTTAATTCAATTTAACTTAATAAATTGTCCCTTTAAAAACACACTAAGATAATCCATATTTTTATTCTTTTGCAGGACAGGTTTAAAATTGGCTCTTTTTTCTAAATAAATCTGTAGTGATTAAATTTTAAACAGCCTAAAAAATTATTTAATTCATGCAACTCCATTCATTTTTGTAGAGAGAAGAAGGGGCGCCATTTCCATGTACTATTCTACCTTTATACTGTTTGCTTTGCCATTGGTGCCATCAGTCTTGTCCCCAACAAATGCAGGATTAGAGAACGCAGTTCGAGGCCTCAGGCCCTGGACTGGATCCACCTGAAAACCATCCACGTAGGTGACCAGTGCTCGGTGCTTCTTCAGTGCCGGGCCCCAGTAGATGGTCGGCATGCTCAGCAGCTTGATTTTCTAAATAATGGAGATTTCGTCTTTAGTGCACTTTCATAATCATAATGCCGCACAACTCAATAATTAGTACATGTAACAACAAAATTAAATAGAACAGCTCCTAAAATTATGGCAAATTCAAACCTTCTAAAAAAAAATCACTTTGTATGGACATTTTTTTGTTTATCAAAAGCATTTGAAAAATTTGTCCTGTTTCTGAATCCTTCTGCCTGCCTCTATCTGTCTCTCTTTTTATCTGTCTGTCTGTCTGTCTATCTGTCTCTTTCTCTTTCTCTACCTCCCTCTCTTCCTCCCCTCTCTGTTCGTTTTCCACCCTCTCTACCCTCCAAACTTCTAATAGTTAATACATAAATGTATGATCCTTCGCCTCAGTCATTTTTTGCATGCATGTCTTCCCAATCTCTCTATAGTCTACGTGCCATCTGTAATACCTCCGACAGACTATCCGTCTCAGTTTCCCTGGACAGCAGAAACAGCATGACGATGGGTATGGCCAGCACAGAGGCGAGACAGAAGCCCCAGCCCAGCACGTCGGCCCACACAGGGTACGTGTAGTCATCGTACGTGGACCGCTTGTAGTCCACAAACATGAAGATGAAAATAAACTGGGGGAGGTGCAAAACATAAGACATGAACATTACTTTTTATGCAACTGGTGCAAGTGGTACAGCGTTGGTCACCCAGTTGGGAAGACTGTAGTTCAAAACTGTGAATGGAAAATTTGTTTGTTATATTTGGTGTCAGTACATGGTATAATGTAACCGATTGAGACAAGAGTGGAGGTCTCTCTGCACTCTCTCTGTCAGACATCAGTCTTGGGGCCCTTCCAGAATATAGCAGCCCACATAGTCATGCCTATGGACGTTAATCAACTCGCTCAACTGAACTTAATTCAACCCATATGAAACTCCGACTAACATTCCGTACATGTATTAAGATAGGATTTTTTTCGTCTTCAAAAAGTACAGCTTATTTCTTGTTTGATAAAATTAATGCAATGGCAATGACTGGCTTCACCTGATGTCTCAAACAGGTCCATAATACACGAAACATGTCCACATATAGTGTAAAAGAATAAAAAATCCACTATCAGTCTAGTATGAACTTGTCATTGATAGAGCCAAGACTCTCTTATTACCATTATCATTCAAAGCTTGTAGTTGTAGGTCATTGGCCGTCCACTTTCTTATTCCCCGAACATATCATCACCATCATCATGTTGGCTTGTCGGTAGAGTCTGACGAAGCCTTACACACAATCTGCCTGAAGAGCTCTCTATCTTGAGCGATGCTTCCTATCTCGATGAGTCCTTTGCAGCCAGTCGCTGATATCATCCATCCACCTTCTTGTAGTTCTGCCCTGCCTTTGTTTTGCCCTCATTAATTATAGTCAAATGCTTTTTTTTTTTAATGAAGTTTAAAATTTAGTAACTTGTGAAGGAAAAAGAAAATTCCACTTACTAAGATGGTTAATGGACTTAGGGCACACCATGTGACCTTCCAAAACAGGAAGTTAGTGCTGCCTGTCATCAGGTGGATGTCTTGGCAGAAGCGATTCACGCCTGGAGCAAGCAAGTACACACAGCACAACACATGGAATGCACAAGGAATATATACATAGTTATTGTACAACTCTCATATATTTTATGTAGGCCTGTTTCAAGTGTTTATATATGTAAGGCCTTGGATTTTTATTAAACAAGCAAAAAAATTACCGGTACATTTAATTTCACCCACAAATACACACAGTCTTAAAAAAAACAAAAAACAATTATACACATATACTGGTGAAGAATCAGAACAACTACAGTAGCACATACCTACAACGGCACCATATAGCCGAAGCTTGCTTGCAGCCGGATTTTTATCCTGGAACTTAAAGTGCCGTTGAAGTCATGTTTTACCGTATAGACAAGCATAACAAATTTGACAGCTAACAGCAAGCTAATTCCAGGGTGTCACCAAAGGCAGCTTAACTGTTAAAAAGTATCATATTAATTGATTCTATCAAATTATGTCCAACTTGTCTTTATTATTATTAAATATTGAGCATCCATTTGGATCAAGATGAAAAGGGAAGCTACTGACCATAGACAAGAACTATGGCCACCAACTCAACAAATCCAAGAATGATGAGAGTCATGCCCCCTACATAATTGTCCATCAGCTGGAGAAGATACATGCCACCCTGTAGATAGACAAAAAGAATTTTTTTTTTCTATCATAATACATTCAAATATCCTCAGTTTGATAAAGCTCAATACCACTGCGACAGCCACACAGGGATATGTGAAAAACCTTTACTGATAGACTACAAAGTTTGTCTTTGTTGTACCTGTAACAGACATTGGTTTAGTGTAGATTGAGCCATTCTTTATTTTTATCTTTCTGTATTTTGGTTCCCACCTCAAATTTTATATACTTTAAGTTTAATGCACTGTATCTTTCTGTCTTTGTATCTTATCGCATCTTATATCTTTGTATCCCTCTCTCGTAGTCTTTCTCTGTCCACTCTCTTTATTATGTTGCTTTGTTGTTGTTAGATTTTTTGTAATTGGGCGTGCGTTGATCAATCATCTGGCAAGGCATGGCGAGCAATCCTGAGCCCTTGGCCGAGAGCATGTAGACTGATCAGTTGGTGTCTGAGATGGCCAGTGATCAAATGTGCTGGGTCTTAACTCCTATACAAAATCTCTTTACTTGAGCTTCTTGAAGTTAATTTTTAAAGTTTGCTGTTTTATGTCCGATGTGCTGAGCTTACCCTAAGGTAAATTCTTTATGATTTATCTCTCTTTATTGGGATTGGAGACGTGTAGATGAGGAATTGTCCTCTTTGTTATGTTTGACGCTTTGTTTCAATGCTGCTCTTTGTGCTACATGCTGCTGATTAGTAAAGTAGGGGATTTTATATTTATCAATTCCCTTGGTTTGTGCTTGTACTGTTAAATTCCCCATTTAAGCTTGTGCTATGATTTCTGTGTAATTAAGTACTTATGGTGCTTTTATTTCCAATTCTAGTTTTGTGTAAGTTATTTACTTCTTATGTTGATGGGCAGATTTAGTATTAATTTTATTATCACCAAAGGTAGTTAACGTAATTGCTATAATCTTGCCCGTATTTACTAACTGCATAGTAATGCATTAATTGTATCCCTTGAGATATTGCCTAGGTATGTTATTGGTAGTTAATATATCTGTGCCCTGGACAGATCATACTGTGGGTGATGATAGTTATTATTGAGATCTAGTCCCCATTTTCTGGCTTTGTTTTCCTTGTGATTAACTATGGATTGAGACTTTATCCTTTACATTAGGTGTCATTGTTTGCCCTCTTTTATTATTATCTCTCTCTCTCTCTCTCTCTCTCTCTCTCTCTCTCTATCTATCTCTATCTCTGTCTCTATCTCTCTCTCTCTCTCTCCTTCCCTCTCTGTCTTCTATAGGTATAAAAATCATGTTTGTGCTAGTGTTATTGTCCATTTGTCTCCCTTTGCATCTTTGAGTTGCATAGGTCATGTAACTGTTATCGTCCTTGTTCTGCTTGAACATTGAGTGTTGGATACATAGCTGTAGCTGTAACAATTATGATTCTAAGATAATAGACTAGTAGAAGTATTACATCATGATCTAGTACAAAAAGGTAGCTAGCATTAACAGGACTGTCTACACACTAGACCTTCTACTTAGGGACTGTACAGACGAAGGATTTTTTCCATGCGTATGTCCTTGGAATTATTTCTGTTCAGACGGCGTGTACTTTTCGCAGAGTCAAATATACACAAGCAAACGCATGTGTAGTTTGCACTCTGTTTTTTAAGAGTGTTCAGACGTTGTGTATTTTCCGAGTGTATATTTTGATGCGATGCGCATCGACTGTCACGTTATCTTGTTTGCTTGACGGCATTGATCGAAATGGCGGCATACAATGAAGACCAGAAACCTAGATCTACGTCTGCTGGCGAAGAAGAACAATGGAGTACCAGTGAAGAGGAAGATGCAATTGTTTTCTGCTCTTACAATCTCTCCCAGCAAAATGGAAAAAGAGCAAAGAGAATTTTTTTAATAGCCTGGATTTTTTATATCATATAAAATTGGTCGTTCCTCCAGACATTATATAAAGGCTTCTGCAGTCGCCATTTATGTGTTTGTTTTGAAGACCGCGGGTCACTAGGGTTCACGCATGCGCAGTGACCCCTTGATTGCATGTGTATATCAGAGTCAAACATACACATGCGAAACAGACTGGTGTGAACACTCTGGTTTGGTGCATGCCGAAAACAGAGTGAAAAATACACATGGTCTGAATGCTCTGGACGCTTGTGTATTTTTGACTCTGATATACACATGCAAATTGGCTGCGCAGAGTGGTGTGAACAGAAAATAAAATATACACATCGAAAAAACACGCGGAAAACATACTGGTGTGTACACTCACTAACTTAAATTTTCTCGACTAAACCCTTCATCGGGGCGAGTATAAACAAATCTAGATCTAGCAGGAGGATCTAGATTACAGAATCTAACAATCTATGATCACACCAATTTAACTTAAGTAAGTCAATTAAGTATTCGCCCTTGTAATCTTTGTGCGTTGTTTCCCAAAATACTTTTCAATACTGATACATCGTCTATTTCATAGATTTACGATTTTAAAAGGACACGTCATGTTGATAGAAGGAGAAGATATTGATAGATCGAAACCGCACAAGTGCAACTACAAGTACTACAAATTGAGACCGAAATTTGCAAGAAAACTCTAAACCAAATACGGCGCATTTTGCATAATTTAGCATTGTCTACGGGTAAAATCTAGGGAGTACAACAAATTAAGCTTTTTTTTTACCAACGCAGTGCTATAGAATTACGAGCCTTACGAAAAACAGTACAGCATCACTTATGTTTTTTTAAGTGGTGTAATTTAATTCAATTTTGAAACTTTTAATGCTGTGCCTGTACTTTCTCACATAGATATTACTGTTTGTATTTTCAGTACACAATTATATCATACAGCATGTTTATAAATAATTAAGTTAACTTTGTCCAAAACTAATCTGATGCAATCCACAAAAAAAAAACAAAAAACAAAGATAATCTTTCAATACTATTCCACAGTTGTGATTGATAAATTGCTTTTAAAATTAAAAAGCTATGTCACTGTGCAAAAGCTTCAGATTTGCATTTAGCTCAAATGGTATAATGGGGCTAGTTTACACACATAAAAGCTAATTGATCTTTGCTTTTTAAATGTCTTTATGTCAGTCTAATTGATCATGTTGATTTAAAAAAAACTAGAGGAAAAGAAAACTGAGCACTCTCATGTTTTTGTATATAGAAGCACCATTGTATCATTCTATGAATGATGTGACTGTAAATTGTTAGTGCACATATAGTAGTAGTAGTAAGCTCTTACAGGACACGTGAGAGGTAGGCCGAGGATGAACAGGATGCAACATATACAGAAAATGACCAGCGTTTTCTTGGGCCTGTACTTGGGGTACTGGTCTAGCACTCCGGTCAGCACTGTCTCTATCATAGCAAACTGTGGATGAGAGGAGTGAGCGGTTTTCTTGTGAGAGGGTGGGATTAGAATGACAGAGGTGTGAAGTAAGAAAAAAAAAGAAAATTGTAGTAAAAAGATAAGGGCACAATGTTCCTCTTTCAATAAAATCCTCTTTGAGTCTTATTTTGGATATAATGAGTATAGAAAGAGTTATAAAAAAAAACCCAAGAAGTCTCATTACTACCGGGTTTTAATGTACTGTTTCTTTTATTATTAACGTTATTTTCATTATTTATAATACATGTGCTATTATCCTCTATTATGACTGCTAATAGTGCTATTGTTTCCTCTCTCTTTCTCTGTCTCTCTTGTGCAGGAGTTAATAGCACTAAATGGAACTTAATTACCATACAGCCTGTGTTATTATATGTTAAAATAAAAATAAGGCATACCTGCGAGTCCAGTCCTAGAGTTAACAGCATGAAAAAGAAAAGCAAAGCCCACAAAGTTGGAGGGGGGAGGTTTGAAACCGCCTCAGGATAGACAACAAAAGCCAGACCAGCACCTGTAGAGAGGCAGAGAGAGAGAGCAATTTTAGCAGATTTGCCTGGTAGTGGTACTGTAATATTACATGTATAGCAACCATACAAAAATTTAACTAAAAAAAATACAGCAAATTTTGGGTATCTTTGTCACTCACTACTTTTTATTCCTAATGTTATGTCAAACTGCAGCCAATTAAACAGTATCTTTAAGGGTATTTAAAAATGAAAATTAAAAAAAGGAAATAAGTTTGTTCTTCTGGACTAATACATGTACATTGATCTTACAGCAATCAGAAATAATACATGTAGTTGAGCTAAGGTAGCATTGAGTTGAAGGTGCTTACAATATATTTGTAAACAGAGAGAGTGGGAGAGATAGCGCCGTATAGGAATCCCTAGAGGAACCTAGGAGATGTTAAACCCTATAGTGGGAGAGATAGATAGTCAGAGTGGGAGAGAGTGAGCAAAAGAGAGAGAGAGCAAGAGAAGAGCAAGAGAGTGAGAATCAGAGAGAGAGATAGAGAGAGAGAGCAAGAGAAGAGCAAGAGAGTGAGAACCAGAGAGAGAGAGAGAGAGTGAGAGAGAGAGAGAGAGAGAGAGTTTGATTTTAAACAGAGAATCTGTTTATACAACCTTCATATGAATCATTCTTCTGTGGTCTTGTTCGTAATAATAAGTGTAAAAAGATAACAATGATATTTTACCATCTGCGGCAACATCTTCCACACCCACTTCCAACTGGCCTGCCATATAGCCCAGGTAGGAGAAGATAACAAACCCTCCCAACACACAGGTGAAGGAGTCACCAATGGCCACAATTAATGAGTCCCTGTCCAAAAAAACAGCAAAGAGATTTAAGTTATACATGTTTTAGTTTAATTGTATTGATAGCTAAAATACAGTGTAGTGTGGCACAGTGATGTGATCACATTAAGTTTTAATACAATTTCATGATGTTATAGAGTTGACTTAAAGAGTATACATGTGATGTAGTCTAGAGTTGACTGATAAAAATGTTACTACATTGTCAGAGGCACTCGTACTGAGGGACATTTAAGTCGGTATTACGGTTTTAGAAATTGTTATGGTTGGATGAAAGAAGAATTAGATGTGTTTAGTTAACATTGTTCATAAATCGAAAGCATTGATGCTGGTAGAGATGGAGTTATGATGGTGGAATATCATGATGTGTATGTTGATTTACTGGTTGTTGTGAGGTGGTTTTAGTGAATTTAATTCTTATAAAGAGATGAAGTTGATAATGCTGCTATGTGATGTGGAACATACATAATGAAGAGACCTCTGGGCGACAGTAGACACTGAGTTATTACACAGTTGGTTAAAATAGAAGGTAATGCTAGATTGCTTTCTATTTTGTTGAAGTCACATAACCATCAGACACGTTTCATTAAAGGCAATTAAGGAAGATGGAGCTGACAAGAATAATCAGCACTATTTAATGACACTGAAATCTTGCATTGATAACATTAAGAAAAAAAGGCAATATTTTGTTTTAAAAAAAACAGCTTGCGAGAAATTAACTACTGTGCAGAGGAATACGATTCTGACCTTAGGATGTTGTTATGGAAACGGTTATAGCTTGAGAGTGTTATCAAGCCACCCCCTGCGATTGACATGGAGAAGAAAATCTGATTGGCTGCGTCCTTCCATACCTATCAACAAACAATAAGGAGAAAACAGTAGTATTACAAAATAAAACTTTCCTGACTTATTAGCACTTTATAAGTTTGTCTACTTCACTAAACTAAAACAAGCATCCCTCTGTTGATATTCCTGCCAGGGAGATATAACAAAGTTTATAAAATTAAAGAGTCCCACCAACAACATGTTCTTCTGATTGTGCCCCCTTTCCCTTATCCCCATCACTTTGTCAATGAGAACCTCAAAGATTAGATATGCGTGTGCTGGTATCTTAAAATATTTTATAAAATATGCAACATAAATAAATATTAGAATAGAACATCAAATAAAGTAACCAGAAACATTGAGATGAACATCTTTCATTGGCAAGTAATGCTAACTTGAAAGAGCCAATACCAGAGCATCAATGTTCTCATGAAAAATGTTAATATTGGCCAAATTATTAATACCTTCCTTTTTACGACAGGCACGCTTAGTCTTGTCATATGATTTTCACCACATTTACATCTAGATGTATTTTTTTTAAAAACTGTTTACGTTAAGTTTACTTTCTCATTGACCAAACAGCATACATTTTACATGCATTGAACAAACTCCAAGAAAAAAAGCAAACCAAATAACATGACTGGTGTGGCAGAATGATCTCATTAGTATACCATTTTTGACATTAGCAGGTCAATGTATTTGTCAGATTAGAATGGTGAATTTAAAATCAAAATGTGCCAATTTTATTTTCAATGAAAGGAAAAAATGACAGTGGCATTTGTACAACTATCACAGTAATGAGTAATGAACCATTACTTTTTAAATTAATTATCCCAAAAGTACTCTGAGTGATAATATATGCCATTCTACTAGCTCTGTGACGATTTAAAACCAAACCATTACATTAGCATCGATGAGTTTCTCAAAGTTTGGCGTGATGAAGAAGCGGATCCCCTCAGAGGCGTTGTCCAGTGTGACACCCCGGAAGAACAGAATCACCAGGACAACGTAGGGGAAAATGGCTGTAAAGTAGACAACCTGGAGTAAAAAAGTCAGATATGAGTGAGAAATATTTTTGTGTCTGCTAGAAAAAAGGTCTATCTTTTGGTTGAAACGTTTGGAAAATAATATAGAGGAAGACAGGATTTAGAACAGGGAGAGATAGAAGTGACTATGTTTTAATCGTTGGAAAATTCAGAGCAATTAACAGTTACCTACATATTTGCTTACTGACACTAGGAACAATGAATGTTCCCCAAACATCATAGGATTAATCAAATAACTCTGCTTTGGATAAGAGACTGCTGCGTAAGGTTGGAGTGTGGCTCGTCAAAATGGTTTCCTTTTAAGAAGACTAGCTAAGTACAATAAAACAAAAGATTGCACGATTGCACTACTGTATACAATTACAGATCTAGAAATCTGGCCTAGATCAAATGTGTAAGAAACTATGGACTGAGATCTTGATCTGATAATAAACAACATAAATGTAAGCGTTTGAGCTGATGGATTATTTTTGGTCTTTAGAAGCTAGGTCTCATCTAGATCTAGATAGAACCTGCAAGGGTAAGCCCTAGATTTCTTGATTCTAGTTCATACTCCTAGCTAGAATCCAATTGGGAAAATGTAATAACCTACAGGGTTAGATTAGATTAAAGTCGGTTTGCAAAGCGATTAAAAATTTTTTTCCACGAAAGACTGCACAATTAATTTAGACTAAAATGCGGCTTTCTAAATCATCTGACGCAGTTCCATAGTTAGATTATGCCTTGGTGTAGAGTTTATCATGATCATGTTCTACTCCTTCAGCCATCTTGTTTGGGTTTTGCGTTGACTGCATGATGGGAAGATTCGTTGAAAAATACAGAGAAATTAACAGTTACCAACATGTTTGCTTCATTGATTAATTTAAAACATTTAAGTGAGTAAAACACCATGCAGTGCCGCATTTAGGTTGCAAGGGGCCCTGCGCCAGCCCAGCTTTTTGTGTGTGTGTGTGGAGGGGCGGGGGGCTCACTCTCTTAACATTGCCCAAAGTTGTATAACTTTACAAAGTGTTTTAAAGGAGGACTGCTTCTTGTGGGTGTCCCCTTTTAGTGCGGGGTTCGGGCCAGGTCCTGCATGCCCCTCCTCAAATCCGGCACTGACTCTAGGAACAATGAATATTTCCCAAATATCATAGGATTAATATAATAACTCTGCTTTGGACAAGAGACTGATGTAAGGTTGGAGTGTGGCCATTCAAAATGGTTTCCTTTTCTATTAGGCAATATTCTCTTGCCACATCTCTTTAGTTGTCATGCCGAGGGCATAATTAGATGTATTTAGCAAGATGCAAGAAAATACCTATTTGATGAGCCATGTGTCCAAGGCTAAGTTTTAGGGAGTAAAGGTATGCTGATGACACAGCATTGCTCTCAACAACAATACGAGAGCTTGATTTGCTTGTCCAAACAGTAAAAAAACACCGCAAAAAGAATGCACGAAACAAAGAAGAGGTCTTACAATAAGACTGCACATTAATGTTGAAAAAGAGACCAAGTTTATTGGCTAAATACCCCAACACATACTGACATGCTATTAAATAAGACGTTGTGTCCTTTGAACCAACCCAACTATGAGACATCAGTGAGATAGAAAAAAATGTTACTTTTAATTAAAGGAACATATATTACAGAAACTTTCTGATGGTTTGAAAACCACTAAAATAATGAAAAATTGACGCTTGCTATCATGCATAGAATAAAATGAAAAATGGGGGAGAAAAAAATCAAGAGGACCAGAGTATCAAAGAGATAGAGAGATAAAAAGAAGTAAAGTATGAACAAAGACGAGGAGATGGGATGGGGTTGTAAGATTTCAAAGAAGAAACAAAATTGAAGGGAAGGAGGAAAAGAAAGAAGAAGAGGGGCAGAAGAAAGGGAGAAAAGAAGAATAAAATGGTCGTGACGGAAGACCTCTTTATCCTGCTGCAACTGCCGTTAAAGTTACTGTTAGTCAACAACTTAGACGACGATGATTAAAAAAAACAACAACAACACTTTTGCCCTCTCTTCACTGAGCGTGACCCTGACCTTGCCGGTGGTCTTGATGCCCTTGAGCAGGCACAGGAAGCAGATGACCCAGGCTAGCAGCAGGCACAGGACCAGGTCCCACTTGGGCTCCCCAAAGTTTTCGATTCCAGAGCTGAACCGCAACACTCGTCTGCGGGCAGAACCAAAATAACAGGGGGTTAAGTACAAAAATCTCAATATCAATTTATGTCTTTTTTGGATGTATCAAAGTTTGCATTCAAATGGACGAAAAACGTGACGGCTATTGCAAAATTTCGCATGTTCATCTATATGTAAGAGTGTCTTTAATGGTTTTTGGCCAATTTCTTTTTTGTGACATAATGATAGAGTCATGCAGTTTCGTTTTGAGAATGTGGGGGGGTTGGGTTGGTTTAACGTCCAACAGCAGCACTATATAGGCTATATTGTGGACGGGCCCCAAGACGTACGTTTGACAATTTTATGTGCTGCCACACACGAGACAGAGCGGGGATACCATGACTCCTGTCTCAGCCGGTCACATTATACTGACACCAACCCAACCAGAAGGGAACTCGGGACTTTTGCGTCGGAAGCCGATGTTCTACCCCTGGACCACCGCCCCCCCCTCCCCCCTTATGAGGTAACATTTTGAGGTACCCTAAATGATGGACCCACCCTTCCCAGTACTCCTGCGACGGGCTGGTGAGGTTGCGTCCAGTGACCGCGGAGAACAAGGTCCTGTTCCAGAGACCTGACGTCTCCCCATCAGTGTCCACACAGGTTCCATCTGCAGCACGGGTCTCTCCCGCCTGGTCACACGGCGCCGAGGGCCACTTGAGCTTACAGTCTGGGGTGTGGTTGGATAGTCAGGAGATAAGGATATAATACTCAAAGGTAGGCATGAGATATGAACATAATACAGGATCACTGATAGTCATGAAATTAGGATAAAATACTTTAGGATAGTAACGTTATGCCCATGATGATGATGATGATGATGATGATGATGATGATGATGATGATGATGATGATGATGATGATGATGATGATGATGATGATGATGATGATGATGATGATGATGATGATGATGGGGGAGATGTGGTGGTGGCGATGGAGCATGTTGTTATTATAGTGACAATAAATACTATTTTGATGAAAATTATTGTAAATTGATGACAACAAAGATGGTGTCAGTTATGAAAATGAATAAAACCTCGATTGCATGCAAGATGTTTGATTTTTATTTTGATGATGTTGATAATC
This sequence comes from Elysia chlorotica, assembly GCA_003991915.1. Taxonomy (NCBI): domain Eukaryota; kingdom Metazoa; phylum Mollusca; class Gastropoda; family Plakobranchidae; genus Elysia; species Elysia chlorotica. The sequence continues at coordinate 393,900 of RQTK01000380.1, read as the reverse complement.
ACGACGAAAAAAGGGATGAAAGAACATACTGTTGCTGTTCCAATAGTTGTCACAGGAGGCAAAGGGGAGATCACTCGTGAAGGAGGCGAACATGTAGTGGAGAGCCCAGGCCAGGATCATGTTGTAGTACAGACCTGTCATGGCGGACACCATCACCATGGCAACGCCGACGCCTGCACGCAATAAAAACGTATTTTTTTAACTTCACTTCAAAGTTAAATGGCTACATCTCCGTTGGATGCTCGGAAAAAAGGAGACTATCACATGATTCTACAATATACACCCATAATGCAACACTGATCATAGAATATAGGACTTGTTTTTACAAAAAGCCATGTTTAATGTGTAAAACAACCTCATATTCGAATAATGTTGCGGTACCATGCAATTGGGCGTAAGCCTAATTATTCCTATATGTTAAGCTTACCACAATGTTGTACTACTCCATTGTCTTTAATAGGAGACAACGAAACTATGTCCTAATGGAATATATCCTACGTCTTAAGAACGATCATACACGGGCGAGATACCAGGGACTAGATCGATCACGTAATACTGGCACTGACCTAGCCAGTAGTGAAGAAACGCGGATATCAAAGCGGGGTATAATATCATGCGCACAATATATAGCCTTTAATATGCTGACGTGCTGTGAATACACGTTGTAGCTCTAACTCTTCCGAAATATCATAAGATGAGCGCCCTACCCTTACATATTGAAAACCGACAGGCGCTCTTTGTAGTAGGATATTTTCTATCAACCTCTAAGGTTCCGCCAGGCTTTTCTATGGCAACGTTAAGAAAGCAAATCAGAGGAAGCAAAGTTCTCCCCAGGTTTAACGTCTACTAGGTTTCAAGAAAAGTCCTTCACGTCAACGGGACTCCAGCGTGGGATCGGTCACATTATACTGACACTGACCAAATCATCATCATCATCATGCTGGCTTGTCGGTAGTGTCTGTCTGACGTAGCCTGCCATACAATCTGTCTGAAGATCTCTCTGTCTTAAGCGATCCTTCCTGCCTCGCTGGGCCTTCTTTGTAGCCAGTCCGTGATGTCGTCCATCCACTTTCTTGTAGGTCGTGTCTTTGCTTTGCCCCTAGCTTTGGTCTAGGATATGTCTTTCCAAACATTACTGTCATGTCTTTTCGGGTGCCAAAAAAAAGGAGGGGGTAGAACATCGGCTTCCGGCGCAGGAGGTCTGTGGTTCGAGTCGGTGTAGGTGGTACCCCAGCCCTGTCTTGTGTGTGGCAGCACATAGTTGTCAGGCTTCAGTCTTGGGGTCCAAACAACAACAACAAAAACAACAACAACAACAACAACAACAACAACAACAACAACAACAACAACAAACTATATTATTATAGTGCTGACGTTGGACGTTAAACCAACTCATCTCAACTTCGGGTGCCCAAAGTTTTTCAGTTTTCTTTCTTTGGTGGTAAGCAAAAGCCAATTGGGTTTGATCTCAAGTTCTTTTAGTACACATATGTCGCCATTTCGTATGTACGCTGTCCATGGAACTCTAAGCATTTTTCGGTAACATTTGAATCACACACACAAAAACAACAAAAACATACATTTTCTTTTCATCTGTTTTTGTAATTTTCTAACCTTCACATCCATAATAATTATACAAATAGGGAATATGCAAGATCTTATGATTTTCAGTTTTGTCTCTTTGTTGTTTCCCTTCCAGAGTTTCTCAAGTCTTTTCATCAATTTTGTGCCAGGACTGATGTTACTCTTGTATTTATTTCCGTCAAGCCTTTGCTGTCTCCGTCAATCCTAGAACCTAAGTATTCAAAGTGGTCTACATGCTCCATCTTTTCTTTTTACTATCAAATCTGCAACTGACGGGCGTTGTGGCGGGGGGGGGGGGGGGGGGGGTTAGAAAAGGAGAAGATGTGGATTACATTGTAAATTGTAGAACATGTAGTTTGGTAACAGGGGTACGAGTATCGAACATGCACAGAAGAAAATGTGCTCATATGGAATTACATTATATTTGTGCAATGCAGTATTTAGTTACATAGGTGTGAAAATGGGTCGCCATGGGGGATCAGGGTGGATGCTGATATAAATGATTTAACTTACAAAAACAAAGTGGGACATGCACTCAAGGTTTGCTTTTTATGTGTAGTACTATTAGAGCAATGCATTTGACGCCCGGCTATGGTACCATTTAAATATGGCCTATTAACGAAGAGGAGCGCCTGGGTGCAGAGTGGGACAGTGTTCCACTTTTCATTCCGACCCCCGTAAGCTGAGCGTAACTTACAGTGGCTATTATTACTCTAAACGTTACGTAGTAGGTTTTTTTTTTCCTCTTCCCCTTTTCCCTTTTTTTTTACGAGTGCGTTGCACTCAAGCGTTAATAAAGGAACCACCACTGATTGCACACATTATTTGGACACACTGGGCCGTAAGTACAACGTCGCAGAAGCTTACAACTCGTCGTAAGCCTTTTCAACCGCATATTCTGACGACGAGTCTTAAGCCTTTTCAATCGCATATTTTTACGACGAGTCGTAAGCCTTTTGAACCGCATATTCTGACGACGAGTCTTAAGCCTTTTCAAACACATATTTTTACGACGAGTCGTAAGCCTTTTCAAACACATAAATTATTTTTACAGCGAGTCGTGAGCCTTTTTAATCGTATAATTATTCTTACGACGATTCGTAAGCCTTTTCAACCGCATATTCTTGCGTCGAGTCGTGAGCCTTTTCAGTCGCATATTCTTACGACGAGTCTTAAGTCTTTTTCACTGCATATTCTTACGACGAGTCTTAGGCCTTTTCAACCACATAATTATTTTTACGTTTTTACGGCGAGTCTTCAGTCTTTTCAGCCGCATATTCTTACGTCGCGTCGTGAGCCTTTTCAGTCGCATAGTCTTACGACGAGTCTTAAGTCTTTTCAATCGCATATATTCTTACGACGAGTCGTACGCTACAGCGACGTTGTACTTACAGCCTTCTGCATTTCTCTACTAGTGTAACCATGATCAGTGTAGTAAAAGGTTTTTACTCTTGCCTCTTCGAATTCGGATTACTTATTGTTGTTAATCTGTCTATTTGTCTATCTTTCATCTCACTGACCAGCACTGTCTCAGCAACGTGTCTCCCTCTGTTTTTGACTCTCTCTGTCTCTTCTGTTTCTGTCTGTTCTGTCTCTATCTGTCTTTGTACCTGCTTGTATCTCTCTCTCTCTCTCTCTCTCTCTGTCTCTCATCTCTCTCTCTCTTCCATCCCTCCTCTGTCCTGGCAATTCTCTCCCTTTCCCCTCTCTCTCGCTATCTCTTTCCCTTTCTCTGTCCCTCTCTCTCCCTCACCCTCTCTCTCTCCCCTCTCCCCTCACCCCTCTCCTCCCTCTCTCTCTCTCTCCCCCCCCCCCCCCCCCTCCACCCCGT
>RQTK01000380.1:368450-383542 GCA_003991915.1 Elysia chlorotica | reverse complement strand
GAGAGAGAGAGAGAGATAGAGAGAGAGAGAGAGAGGGAGAGAGAGACAGAGAGATAGAGAGAGACAGAGACAGAGATATCGTCATGTCTAGAATATCAATGCCCATTTTAATTTAAGACGCCAGTTCGCCCACATAGTTCCTAGAGAGCGCCAAACATTCAGGCGTCAGTGCTCCGAGCTCACGAGCTGAGGGTAAGACGTTCGATTCTCGGTAGATACACCAGTCTCCTAATACAAGGGTTCTTCGGGAAACCTAGGGGACATCAAAGTGCCCATCTCTAGTACATATGTGTACGTCTGCCAGTAGACCAGATATTGTAACCCCAGTCAAATATGAGATTTTTACAATTTTAGAAGAGATCTAACTTATATATAACTTTCTATGGTTTTTCACTGCAACATTTCTGGTGGGTTTTTTTTTTTACCTACAGAAAGCAACTGTGGGTAAATTTGATGCAGGCATCATGATATGAGCATCTAAAATAAAAACTTCTTTGGAATATTTTTCTATGGTCGAAGGGTCACGCTCTTATTGGATTTTTTTAAAGGATAGTCAGGCCCCAAGACTGAATTCTGGTGGTTTGAAGTGCTACCAGAACGTGGTTGCTTATCAAGGCTTCTGTCTCAGTCTGTCTTATTGTGACGCCGTCGTGCTTCCACAGGCAAGGCATGGATTAGGTTATCAAGGGTTTGTCTCAGTCTGTCTTATTGTGACACCGATTTGCTACCAGAATAATGATTATCAAGGCTTCTGTCTTATCCTGGCACCAACCCAAATACGATGTATTATTAGTAGGAAGCAAAGCCAGCCTGGTCTGGGCCAGAACCCGATACCTCCAGGTTAGAAGCTCCAGCCCAGCCTCCACTTGTTCTCACAAGCTGCTGCTAACACAGACGGGGGGCGCGGTGGCCCGGGGGGTAGAACATCGGCTTCCCACGCAAAAGGTCCTGAGTTAGAATCCTGACGGTTGCGTTCCCTAATGGTTGGGTCGGTGTCAGTATAATGTGACTGGCTGAGACAGGAGTCATAGTATCCCCGCCCTGTGTGGCAGCACATACAATTGTCAGACGTCAATCTTGGGGCCCGTCCACAATATAGGGCCTAGCCTATATAGTGCTGATGTTGGACGTTAAAGCCAACTCAACTTAACTCAGCTCAAGCTAACACAGATGGCCACTCAAGGCAGATGCTCATTTCAGTCCAGGGAAGCAACCACAACGACTTAGTGCTGTGTCATATCATCAGAAACTTGATGCCAGAAGTCGCACACGGACTTTCCATATTGTCAATCCATTCGCCTACAAAACGTGCAATGTACCTCAACATAGTTACCTATACCACGTATGATAATTAACTAGACTTTGTGATATGTTTACCATGGCTTGGATAAGAAAGTAGGTTATACTTAGTTTTAGTGCTACAATACCATGTGTTTCTTAGAACTGATGAAAAATACGTTTTTTTTTTCAACTGCAACAAAACAAAACAAAGAAAAAAGCACAAGTAAACTAAGAAACAAAAATATTGCAATCTTTAAGTTGTGTACACGTATTTATTAATTTTGCTTTCAAAATACATTTGTTACAACAACACTAAAATAATTATAAGAATGAGAGGGAAGGAAATGATATGCAGTAAAATCGCATGACTTGATAAACTTGACAGTCTAATGTACACACATATGGATGATCGCGCCCTGACGCCTGTGGTGGTCACCATGTATGAGATCTGAACATGCAAGTGAATCCCTGCAGTTTGTTGCATCCATATACTAATATCTTCATTCAAAACTAAGTTGTTAATATAAACAATGACAGGTCAAGTTGCAATATAGCCGGGTAACAAATTTGCTACAAAGAAAAAAACAATTTCAACGTTTCAGGTGCATAGAATACAAGTATTATTTCCTGATCCAAGAGAGATAACTCTCATCAAGCTCTTTGATCATCTTCCTGCTACAAAATAACAATTCTTTGACAAGTCAGAAAATATAAACTGGTAGTGGTACATGTACAGCTAAGCTCAGATAGAAGTAAAAAAAAATGTGAATATACAAGTACAGTGTTTTCGTTGCATACACGATGTTAAGTATCAGTACCCAGTTTGTTAATCATCAATATAATAAGGGGAACAATGAAACTAATAATGACAAACCAAGAAATCCCTGATAACGAGCACTGTAGGCTCCGAACCCAGTAGTGACAGTATAGGATGGAAAGGCCGAGATTACCAGCAAGTCTAATACCCTCACACTCATACTCTCTAAACACTGATTCGGCTCTTTTTTTTAAATTTTGTTTACAGTTTTGTAATATTGGTTGATATAATGCAGTCCTTCAAAATAATTCCTACATAAAGCAAAACCTATTTACATATCTGATAGACTCATTTAAGTGTCAAGAAATTGGTTACAAAGAGTTTTTAAAGATATTAGGACCCCTGTAATACCAAACAACTACTAGGCAAATCAGGTGTCTATATCATAGGGACACAGATTTTTTAAAAACAGAAGAAAGTGTAAAAGATGCTTAGAAGGTGTTAAAAGCCAAAGTAACCAGAAATGCGTTGGGAATTATAGGAGCACCCTGTTTAGAATCAGTCAGCCTGTCCACGTATGTCGAAAAGCCACTTCAGTACCCAACATAAATTCTCCTATTCATAAAAGATTGAACTGTTTGATTTTGAGTTTATCATCATCCAGCTCCAAATATATATCAAAATTATGGAAAGCAATGTTTATCTTTCTATTCCTTTAATTCAGGGACTTGGACATTTTACCAGAAAAATACTAAAAACTTGTTTTAAAAAAGTCCTACATACATGTATAGATAAAAACTCAGATAAAAGAATAAAACCAATCTTAGTGTTTCTATTTTACGTATATATTTTATAGCCAGCTTGCAGCATAGGAAACCCATTTTCAACAAAAAACAACATATTAAAAACCAGTTCAATATTCATGAATCCATTTAAAAACAAGAACCTTAAAAAATGTACAAAAAGATTTTTTCAGAAGTGTTTACAGACCGACCATTTTTCTCTTTGGCGTAGAATAATGGCTGATGGATACATGTATAGTTATAGAGCTAAATTTTAACTCGTATACACACACAATCTTGTCACATATATCCACACCCTAAAGGTATCTATTTTGATGATAGAACTTTCATCATAGCATAATATTATGTTTTGTATCCCTTTGTCTTTTATATTTTTTTCAGAGAGTGAATCCACAATTTGTAGAAAACATGACGGTGTTCATTATGAACACAAACTTGATAATATTATCATAAACACCTTAGGTAAGCCAGAAAAGATTTCTACATCAATGTAACACAGGATAAAATAAAGCATATTTCACATTGATATTAATCACCATTCACAAGAGAAGTGTGAAACATTCAATATCTAATTGCAAAAAAAAAAAATGGAAATCATGGACCATATATAGAAAAGACCTTTTTCCAGAACAAAATCACTCTGTAAAATTGTAAAAAACACAGTTTTATTAAACTTTTCAGTAAACATATTATGAAATATAGTTAAAGATTATGCCCAGCAATTATGAATGAATGCCAAGAACAAGTTAAAAAATTATGCAGGGATGATTATGTCAGATGGAGAAAAAACGCACAAAATTTTTTTCTGAAGGAGAAACACAACAATAATAGATCCATTCTTTCCACAGCAACCTGTGCTGCTCTCTGTCTAGATATATATGTACAATGTCACAAACTGACTTTCATGCACGTCCAGTCTTTTCATTCCCACAACAACAATACTGCGATAGCTCCATATTTTTATAATTAGGTAAAGAGAGATCAGCTGAGTAATGTTCATGTATCGTCAACATTTCACAGTTTACTCCAGCAATTTTGCTGTTATTCATTCCACACTTTAGCCGTGCCCACAAAGTGTTAAGATTGAAGACCAGCACAACAGTTATTCAAATAGTCTCATTTTGGACTGTGACAGTTTCAAAGAATACAGCGCAGACTTACGACACATTTAGATAAACATATGTCAAATCAAACAATTTCAACATGTCTGTCCCAATACAAACTAAATACAATTTCCCCATCACCGCTAGCAAGCTCTACAATGAAACAAACACATGGACAATGCAATGTAACCCTTTTAGATCAGTAGGTAAGTGTTGAGCCAAACTTGACAGCCACTTACTGAGGTAGATTGCTTAAACCTTTGCAGAAACTGTCTAGTTGAATAGCCACTGCCCTTTCAGGAGTGTTGTTTTTTCCCCCCCAACAATTTGAGAGCTCCATAAAAGTGGAGGGGTTTAAAAGGATCAATGCATATCAGTATTGATTTGAAAAGATCCACATGAAAAGACAAAATTTTGAAAGTTAAAACAAAAGTATTGAGACATTTTCAACAAACTATACATCATGAGACCAGTTTATTCAAAGGTGCATAATTATCAGGAAAACACAACATGCATAATTATACTTTGTGTTTTGTAAAAGTGAAAAATACCTAAAGCCATGATAAAAAGGAACAATGACTGTTACTGTGGTGATATTGAATATTTTTTTTTCCTACTTTAAAGAATATAAAAAAAAATATGGTGCCATCATAATTTACTACATAAACATGAACATAAAACTTACATAGTATGACACAGACTGTACACTTATTTATGCATCTGGGAAATAAAAAAAAAGGTTTTGCCCATCACAAATCCACTGTAAAATAGGCTATATACAATGTAGGTGTTAAGACAACAGCTGTGAGTGTGGTGAGATCAGTACCTGGAGACAGAAAGCTTGGAGTCCCTCACCGACACGCATAGGGACCAGAGAAATACAAAACATTATGTACACGGTCATTCATTATAAGCAGTGATCTTGCCTACAACAAAGTTAGACTCTTTGTGTTAGTCAGTTGGATGGCAGACGAGACCAGAGTTCTGTGAGACAAGCAAATAGTTTGTTGGCCAGCCAACCAGGAAGACCCGTCTGCAAGATTCCTAGGAATCATAGCCGGTCAAACCTAAAGAAAACAACATTGTTTTCAGAAGCTTCTAGAGAGTCTCTATCAAGTAAAACCCAAACAATCTGATTTGGCCCACCGAACTCAACAATTTTCTTTTCTCCCAAATTACTTGAGGCATGTGGACTTGTGGACTGATTCCATTAAAGCAGAAGCTAACAACTCATAAGTTTAGTTTAAAATATGCAGGGAAACAAATAAGTTTTTTTTTTATCTGGTAAATGCCATAACAAAAAATTGAAATTAAAGTTCTCCTCTGCTTGTCCGTCTGTTTCTCTCACTCTCAATCTCTGTCTCTCTCTGTGTCTATCTCCCTTCTTGTTATCGTGCACACGTTCATATCTTTGTGCATAGCCTGCCTCATTATTTTTTTATATTTCAAACTTTCTCAGTTCTGTCTCTATGTTCCTAGATCTGCGTGTCTCTCAATCTCTAGGATGGAAGGGTTACTTTTATGCATAAGACCTGTCACTGTTTTGTATTGTTTTTCATCTTTATACTCCAGTGTAACAACAACAACAACAATAATAATCTGATATAAATTCAATTTTTTTCTACTAAACAGGTAACTTCATGGTAAAATGATATGTTCGTCATGTAACATTGCACATAATAGTTGACATAATTATGACTGTTTAGGATGTTAAAAATACCTGTGCTATATTTAACTTACTTTACAAATTACATGTACCATCATTATGACACTTTATTATTATTACCATACATGATATTTTTTTATTACTTCCAGGTTTTTATTGTCTATATATAGTATTTATAATAGAGTGATGAAGACGGTTCTGAGTCTAACCCCCCCCCCCCTTTCCTCCCCCGAAAAAAAGAAATATAAAAACAGTCATGACTACCTTTTTTATCAACTTTGGATTCTTTTACTATTCACCGAGTTTTAAACTTAAGTAACAACAACTCTGCACACCCAATAAAGGGATAAAAAGCACAGAATAACAATGTAAACAAAACTTTAAAACATATCCTAGGTGTAAAACATCCCTTTCAATAGAAATGTATATACATTAAGAATAAAATTCATGTGCAATATAATATGGAGAGAGTACTTTTTCTCATCGACAAAAATTTGAAAAAGTTTCTTAAGCTGAACATTTTCGTTTTTGAGGTATAAGTTAATTTTTACTCTTGGGAGGTAGATAATGACTGAAAAGAGAACTATTAAAGTTCATACCTTATAAAACTTTCATTTGAAGTCAAAGTTTACATATATAGTCTTAGCATTGTGTCACAGTTTTTTCTCTCAAAACTTTATACACAAGAAGATATTGCATCAAATAATTAGCGATTGATTGTCCTCAAAGGTCTGCTTATCTTATTGTAAAACATAGTTTAATATTAACAACAAAATACTAGATAATTTAATGGTTTAAGTAAACTAAAAAAATGCAATAATTAAGCAGCTAAGTCATGTTGTTTGAGAGGCAAAATTCTCTCATTCTGCAACAACTTATGAAAACCAACAATGCTGACACATAAATAGTATTATGTTCCTACCTATTATTAGGATAAAAAATGCATTAAAAATTGGCAGGACGTATTCTAAACCTTTTCATGATGTTGCAGAGCACTGAGTACTAGGTTTTTAAGTAGGCTTAGTCTCAAAATATTAATCTTAAAACTGTTTAAAAATCAAACGAAATACTGTACGTTTAAAATGTTCCCTCTCACTTTTTGCGCCATCTTGATTTCGTTTTTTGATCAAAGTCACAAAACTTTTGTAATTGTGCAGGTCAGCTGATTGTTTGACTTGAAGACGGATATATTTTTTTTTTCAACCGTGATCATATTTACATTTTTTTTATATTTTGTGGTTGAATATTTTAAGTCCTTATAAGCTTAGATCTAGATTATACCAAGTCACTCAGGAAGGTCCAGGCAGCTTTCATTGATTACCTGGATCTTGGCTATAACCAAATTTTGAAGATCTAGATCTAGAGTGTCTATCAAACAACGCCTGCTCAGACTCTAGATCTAAAAATCTAAGGGGGAATCTAAATCTAGATCAGAGATCTAAATTAATATTAGTATTCTGTAGATTCTTTCATTCCTCTTAGGTAAACTAGGGTTACACATACTTAAACAGATATCAATTGTAGACACTTGGCACACAAACAACATAGGGACTACTATATAAAATTTTAAATTTTTATTTTATCTTCACCATGATACTTTATCTTCTATCAATGATCCTGTCATAGTGCGGGAAACTTAAACCTAGGTGAGATCTTAGCTTTCTCCATACAAGCGCCGTATTTGATCCCTCAGGGGAACCTAGGAGACATTAAACCCAGAGAGAGGGAGAGAGTCTCTCTCCATACAAAAACAAGGTGTAGATCTAGTGTTTACCATGTCTGCTTTACACACAAAAGGCCGTGAGTTCAAATATCGCTAGAAGCTTTATGGAGAAAGAAATTGATTTTACTATGTTTTAATATTTGAAGGAAAATAAACGATATCAAAATTTCTAAAAAATATATATATAAATTATAATATTTTGGGGGTGTTAGATTGGCAGTTAAAATTTGCCTCGCTTGAATCACCAAAATGTTTGTCAAATCAGCGACTTTGTTTACACTGAGCCTCGATTCGGGAAGCAAATCTCTCATGAAAAACAATTATCTCTTTTTGCTATAGTAAGTTGTTTATATTAAGCTAAAACAACTTAATAAAACAAGCCATAATGGACAATCAGGAGACCCTTGGAGAAAATTATATTCTCTTTGCTCAACATAGCGCAATGTCTAAAATATCCTTTTAATAATCTTAACATGGAACCCGTTGGTAATTAAAGTATAATCTTTACATGGAACCCGTTGGTAATTAAAGTTTCTCAAACTGATATAAATGACTTGCATAATGTTTTTTGATCATAAAATAAGTAAAAATGCAATCAATTAAAATTGTAAGACGTTGTATATGCAGCCTAAACCCTGAGGCGAAAAAACTTGAATTGATCAAAATGAGAAACGTCTGTGCATCACAGGCTAAACAAGAAGTTTCACTCGGTTTGACTTCTGTTGATAGTCCAATAGACCAACATCGATGAAAAATGGTAAGATATCAAATTTACCATCCATTATGCCTTCCATGATTATGGGACTTGTGTTGGAAAATACTCATTTAAGTGTCGCAGTTGGCACCAAACACACTAAATGCAAGTAATGAAAGTTCTGATGCTTGGTAGTTGGTTAAAACTAATGCATAAAAAGTTAAAAGTGAACCTTTCAAACTCATCCAAGTTGCTGCCAGACAAAGGGCATGCTCCTTATAGCTAAGGAAGGTCTCATTGTTTGAAAAATAATGTATTTAGGAATCCAGTGGTGGTGACGGATGCTTCGATGCTGGGAATGTTGGCTCTGTGTCCGGCAGCTGAACTACAAATGGTCTGGACATTGTTGACGGAGAGAGACGGTCCTCCATAAGTCCCTTAGCAGGAGAGGACCCGGCCTCAAGGTCACTGTTGATACCGTCTCCAGGGTTATCGCTGCTGTAGGCCTCGCCCTCATCGTGGCTGTCTTTGGAGTCCACCCCATTCTGGTGGAGTCTCCTGGACGAGGGCTCTGATCCCAAGAAGGAGGCCGTCGAGAAGTTGAGAGGGATGCATGATATGCCCTCATCACTCAGGCGTTTTTGGCCGGTCATCTTCTCTGCATCTCCATCAGCCTGCCCTTTCTCTCTCTGCGCCTCACAGCCGAGGAAGTGATCATTGTTACCCCGCTCATCTCCACTGCGATCCTCCCCTGTGGAGTCGTCAGGGGGAGAAAACTGTGACGACAGTCTAGAGAACACAGTGGTGCCCTCTGGGTCAGGATCGAGTTTCCCTGAGTTGGCTTCAGCGGCGCCAGATGAGCTGTTTGCTGCCTGCCCCGCCTGCATTCTGTCATGCCTGTACCCATTCTGAAGCCTGTCTTTGCTGGCTGGAGCAGCTTGAAGTGCGTCAGTCTCGATCCTGAGATCTTCGGCCTGCTCTCTCTCCAGCCTCTCCTGCACCATCCTCAGCGCTCGCTCGGCCTCCGTCTCCTCGCTGGGCAGCAGCTGATCTCCCTCGCCTGCGCCGGCCTCTTGCTGTCCCTCCCAGGCCCTTCCTCCCTTGTCTTCTTGCATGTGTTTCTCAGTCCGGAATGACAAACCTCCCCTCACATCTTCCGTCATCTCCATGGGACTCTCTGCAGTAATTGAATCACCTTCATATCTAGTGGTCTCCCTTGCTCCTCGATCCTCATTGAGGTATCTTTCCTCATCCTTTCCTGCAGACATCCTTGACCTTTCGGTGCTGAAGGCATCTTCGTCATCACCATCATCGCTGTTTGCCAGTCTTGGCCTTTTCTCCAGAGGAAACTCTCTGTCCAAATCCTCAGCGTCTTCCTCTCCATCGTACTGGTCCATGAGGTCCGGATCCATGACCATCTGGCCGGCCTCGACCTTGACCCCGCGGGGGTCACTCCCAGCCTCCCCGTCCTCTCCGGTGGGTGAGTCGCTGTGGAAGTGGTGCTTGGCCTGGTAGTGGTCCCGCGAGGACGACGGTGAGGAGGATGCTGAAGGGTGCTGGTGCAGGCTTGAACCAGCCGTGGGCCCCGGGGTGCTGAAGTCCATCTCAGGGTAGACCTCCTGGACCTCCTGCTTGATGCGCATCATCAGCTCAGCCTCATCAAAGCGCCTGCAATATATCACAATAACATACTGGTCAGTATCACCCATAAGAAGGATGTCCACGCAGCAAAATTTAAGATTAGAACGTATTTTACAGCTAGAGCTATAAATGTCTACTTAAAACACGTGTTGCCATGGCAAGAAACCAAAGGTAGGGCGATTCTACACGAGTACAATGTACATGTAACGTAGATCTGCATTGTATGATATCCAACATGCACTTTAGAGAGTTCCTACCCTTTTGGGGACGGCGGATTCAATGGTATAGCGCGGATCTTCTACTCGAGACGTCACTGGTTCCAATCCATATGAGACCAGGTTGGAGTAGGTACAATGTGAATGTCTGAGACAGAAGTTCTGGTCTTCTGTCTCTCTCTTTCAGCGGCAGCATGCGAAGTTGTCAGACATAAGTCTATGAACCCACCTATGATATACCTAACTACTCAAAATGAAGGATGTTATATCCACCAAGTGCCACATTTTGTAGCGTTGGCGATTATGCCCCTCCAGACTCTCACAATCTATGGTTGCAATGCTGCTTTCTATGCCTCCCTTACTTTCCCTTGGTCAAGCCACCTCTAATCTCCTCTCATGTTTTCCTCTATTGAGCTTCTCTCCGATCATTCCAGTTGTCATAAGACTTTCTAGCCTTTCTCCTCAGGTCAGGTCCAAAAAGAAACCAGCAACCTAAAGCTAACCTACCCTGAGGGGAATGCGCCGTGCCTGGGGACAGCCCCGCCCATCGCCTTCATGCTTAAGTCCTCTGCACTCTCCTGGTCCAGAGACAGGGGGCCTGGTCCAGATCCAGGTGTTCCAAGCAGACCCAGAGCCCCATCACCGAGTGCGGCCTGGAGGAAAATACATTGAATGTTTAAAAACGATTGAGAAAAGTAATGTGTTCACAAACGGTAGAATCCATATCTTTGAATTACAAAAAAGATTAAAAATAAAATAAAAAAGAAGGCACTCCATTTGAAGAAATAAACGAATAAATAAACAATAAAAACAAACAAACAAAAAACAAAACAAAAACCTAAACGACCTATCTATGGTACAAACAAAATGGCTGCCTCAGTCCACTTTAAAGCTGATGCCAAACTTACCCTGAAAGATGCGCTGATGCTATCGTTGTAAGATGATGGGTCTGATATCGGGGACGTCTTCATACTCCTGGCAGATAGGAGGAAAACGAGGGAAAAAAACTCATTATGCAAGGTAAAAGTAAAATTTAGGCAATTTATGTATTATCTTATAATGCAAAGAGAGAGAGAGAGAGAGAGAGAGAGAGAGAGAGAGAGAGAGAGAGAGAGAGAGAGAGAGAGAGAGAGAGAGAGAAGAAAAGCGGTAAAACGGGGAGGGGAAAAATGAAGACAGGTGATGTTTGTTTCCAAATTTTATTGTGCAAGAAAATGGCGTTTCGAAAAAAGCTAAAAATAATCATAATGCAAATATCACTTTTAATAAGCCCTAGTTATTTGTTCGAATACATACTTAGATCTAGGGAGCGAGATGCACGTGCGTGCAGACGCATACAAAGAATTAGGCGAAAATGCGTTGAAGTACAAATGTATAAACTAAAGATCCATAGTCGCAGCCATCTTTACAGCCACGCCTTAGTACTGAGAGGGTGCGCAACGGTCCGGTGAGCCAAGCCCCAAGCCCCAGGCTGACAAACCTCGGACCCCCTGTCACTGGGAGCCTGGACCTGGAGTTTTACCCACCGCGCTGCCTCTCACTCTCACACTCGGACAAGGGAAACTCACAATGGTAGATAAAGAGACGCGAACCAGAAAAAAGACAAAACACAAACATCAATGATAAAACAAAAATCAACAACTAATAAACAAACAGGGTAAAATAACAAAACAGAAAAGCAAACAGAGAAACAAAGAACAATATTTGATCAGTAAAATACTTGCAAACAGCTATAGAGAAACAAAGAGCAATTTGATCAGTAAAATACTTGCATACAGCGTTGCGGTAAGCTCACGACTCGCCTTAAACAAAGAACATAATAAAAGTTTACAAATAGACTTCAATACAGCCACATGAAGGAGAACAAAAACTAACAAGAGCAGCGCCTTGAGTTGAGATCGGTCGGTTGTTAAAGAAAGGGGGCGGGACGAGCACAGCTAGGTCACCCGGTGCAAACTAGAAATAGCCGTATTTAAAAAACAACAACCCCCCAGCATCAGCGTCAGATCAGCTGCACACTGCCACACAGTCGATCCGCTGTCAGTCAACCGGCGCTCTCATACAATGGCAACAATTAGTTTTCGATCCTTTTAATCTGTTTCTTCCTTTACTTGAAAGCACTATCATATATTTTTGCAATAATCGTCTTCTCCCCTTCTTTCCCACCGCCTCTTTCTGTCCGAGTCACGAAACTGCATATCGCCACACTAAGATAATAAACAAGTTGAGCTAACAATACTGTTTATAAGAAGTGTGACACAAAGGCACGCTCCGCCGCGTTCAGGCCCCCGCTTCCCCGGGCCAGACCTCCGACGATTCCATTGATTTGATGCGCTGCCACTTCTTTGTGCAGGAAACAAAGACCAACCGCAGATGCTGGGAATATCATTATTTGCAGGCTTTGCGAATCATACAACCTAAACGGATGATACGATTGCGCCCCTCAGCCATGAGCCATGAAGGTTTTCTGATCGCTCGTTAGCTCGGTAAGTCTAGGGTAGAGCTATGATTGGACGCCTGAGCAGATTTCCTTACCTACCGTCCTCGACTTCGCTAAAGGTACGTTATCGCAAAGCGCGTATTGCACCCGACTCTTGGGTCGAAATGACTTTCTTGGTGGAGGATGATGCTATTGCTAATTAACCCTTGACAGATCACCGGGAGCCCGAGCTGGGATGCTGGTTGTGCACATCTCCGCCTGGTGTCAACGCGTACATCATCTCTCGGCCTCACTGCTCACTTATTTCCGTCCTAGATCTACCGCGATTCTGCTGCTGAATTGGCTGGACCATCTCTGTGGGCTAGACCATGTCCCTCTATGAGACGGCTATGGCTACACCTACCCTCGACTTACGCAATACATTATTATCGGTGTATCACGATTCTCGGTTCCAAACCTGGGTCTTTGCAGGTTATGTATCAAGCTCAGCCAAAAGCAATTCAAGAACATAATTGGACGAATGCAACACAGGTTCGTGAGCAACCTCCCACCCCTGACTTTTGCTCTTATGGTAGGAGAAAAAACAACAACAAACAAATAACAACCAACAACATGGGATACACCCCCCCAAAAAAAAACAACAAACAAACAAACAATAAAAAACAACAACAAGCAAACAAAACAAGAAAAAAACAAACACAAAACAATGCGAAATGAAACTTAATCTCCACATCCATTGCTTAGTTGATTGCATTTTTCAAGAACCAAACTATCATGGCAATATTCAAAAGTTTGATAAAAGATTGATTGTAATCAAATACAAGAAGGAATAAGACCACGCGGGGTGGTGTCACAAGCCAGTGTGTGCGATGTTGTGATGTCTCATCACGCATTAACCATTAGTTGCAAAGATTAAGTTTTTTAAAGCGTGCAGGTTAATGCCTTCTTTTTTTTGCCTTGAGGGGAGTTGTAAGCCCCCCTCTCCCTTCTCCCAAACCTACCAAATTGCAAAACGATTCGGTGCGCTTTCCGAACGAGTGTTTATTTAGACAATTAGCTGGGGACACACACAAAAAATGATAATATGTTATTATTTATAATTATCTCAAATATCACCCATGACGATTTGCAAAGTTCAAACGGTATAAACTTCTGAATCGCAAAGAATCGATATTAATGATTGGGTTAACAGAGCCCCCTCCCCGCGACCTCCTTCGAAGTTGGTACATTGTACATTGTATTAGACTCTCCAAGAAGCATCATGTCTTGTGAGGTCGCAGAACACTGATCGCTGACATTACTTGGCGTGGGTTGGTTGTAACACGTGTACTTACGCCATCCTCTAAACACTCAAGTTATCTTAGCCCGATGGTAAGACCTGGATAGGTTCTGAAGCTCCAGAAGCGAACATGCTTCTGCCAGGCAGTCGATATCCAGTGGGCAACTCTGGAGGCACTCGGTACACGATGCTACACAGCAGTTATTAGCCATTACAACAGCGGCACCACCAATTACGTGATGCGCTGATTACAATGTATCATCCTTCCCTGGCAGAAGGGGGACAACACCATCTGGGTGGTTGCACAAATAACACAAATCACAGAGAAAAGTAAATAGAGGCAGCCCACCCAGCCCCGACTCCCGCGCGCACTAACAATGCCACACAGGCAGATCCAGGGGAGGAAAAAATTACTGTTAATTCGACAGTATCATAATACGCTCGCTTCTCACGATCGACAAGCATTGATTACAAGCGAGGAATGTACTTCGGGGGAGGTTGGCTTGCACGAAGACAGTATTGAACATAAACAGCTCGGGAAGCGACGTGCAGTAGATCTAGGTCGAGTCCCCACGCCGTGACACCAGAGATACCAACCCTGCCACAAAAAACAAACAAAAACAAACAAACAATTAACCAAAAACAAAAAAAAACACAAAAAAGCAAACTTACTTGAGCGCATTTCTTAAGCCATAATTATTTCAACTTCAATAATTGTGCAGTTCTATGTCTGGTTTGGTTGGCACGATATGGAGACGGGAACAGTCGCGGTATCGATGGAACGGTAGAACTTTTACTGATCACTTCTTGAGTTTTAATGGGTGGAACCATCAAGGCATCATTGTTCTCTCCCCCAACCCCCCACCACCCAAACCACAACCTTACCAGTGCCCCCAACCCCCCACCACCCAAACCACAACCTTAACAGTGTTTCATTAGAAGGTTTTACCATACCCCATCAAAAATTAGGGGTTTGACGACCCCCCCCCCCGGGACAGATGCTGCATCCCTCTACAATTGAATAATGCCTTTAATATACATGTACATACAAATAGAAAATGATTATGGAAGCATTATCACAGACTCTGTATTTTATCTAATACTTCTTTGAGCAATGCCCGTAGTGATCAATGGCAATGGCACCTTCTGTCTCGGAGGCTGTCTTTCCATCTATTCTTCACTTAATCTCACTATTACTCACTCCCTGTTTATTTATACCGCGTTGTCTTTCCGTCTAGTCTCCACTTAATCCTCAATTACTCACTCTCTCGACTGACTGACATGTACATTAAAACCACTACCATTTGATTAGTAATAAGTATTATGACAATTGAAAGGCCAATGGTATCAACAAGGAAAAAAATAACGACCAGACGCAACGAAACTCCACGCCTACCAACACCACAAACAAACAAAAACATCAAGAGGGGGTTACTCGGTGCATTAATCACATTGACAGCGACATGACATTGCTAGAAAGCCGTGTGCTC
>RQTK01000380.1:360950-363450 GCA_003991915.1 Elysia chlorotica | reverse complement strand
CCCTGAGATGAAGATCTGGACTAGCTCTCGATCTCGATTTTTATTCCGCTTTATTTAGTCTAGATCTAGGTATATATCTAAATTTGGACCTGAAAGTCCCCACTTAAACGTGAATTCTAGTTCAAAGATTATTTAATACAATAGCACAACCGTAATACAAACCAGACTTGTAATTTATACAATGTCCATCTCTAGAGAGACGGATACATGCACCACTAGAACCTACCGGTGGAGATGGGCAGGTTACACTTGTCCGAGACACGCCTTCTCACAGGTCCCGTGCCGTCAACACCGCCCCGCCCCCCAGAGCCGTCGCCTCGGCTTGTGGGCGTGCCCGAGGAGGGCGGTCTGTGAGAAGAGGCTCTCTCTTTCTCTCTCTCTCTCTCTCTCTCTCTCTCTCTCTCTCTCTCTTTTCTCTCTCTTCGGCCGAACGTCAGTGCTCTTGTAAAACTCGCGATTTCTTTGGATTTCTGTGGAAAATAGGAACAGGAGTGCTGGCGTTTGAACAGTTACTAAAAAATACATGGGCCTCTTACACACAAAATTACTATAAAAAAACACCAAACAACGGTTCTATATTTTACACGAAGATACATGTACTAATTGATATTATGCTATGAATAGACCTGCTTTGGTTACCCAAATCTATTTTTAAAACTGGAGATCCCACCCCCCCCCCCCTCCCTTGCATCTGTGCATAGCTAATCAAAACAATATGAGCGGTCACGTGACTGCCTGAGACCTCTCCATGTTCCACTGTTCTCAGTGTGCTGCATCAACGATACTGTGCATTTAAAAAGAAGCCCACAAATAATGGTCCAGGCTAGAGTTGAAGGTCAATGAACTCAGTAAAACACCCAGATAAACACAGTTCTTACTTACTTTTCCGATCCAGCAGCCACTTGAGCCAACGCCCTTCGACTTATAAACACAGTTCAAAGATAATGTATTTCAATTGATGAGTTGTATTTTTTTAGATACAGCCTAACATCTAGATCCAAGGTCTAGATCCATGACCTAGAACCTTGAGATGAAGATCTGGATTAACTCTTGGTCTCGATTTCTAGATTCTACTTTATCTAGTCTAGATCTAGGTATATATCTAAATTTGGAGCTGAAAGTCCCCACTTAAACGTGAATTCTAGTTCAAAGATTATTTAATACAATAGTACAACCGTAATACAAACCAGACTTATAATTTAAACAATGCTCATCTCTAGAGAGGCGGATACATGCACCACTAGAACCTACCGGTGGAGATGGGCAGGTTACACTTGTCCGAGACACGCCTTCTGACAGGTCCCGTGCCGTCAACACCGCCCCGCCCCCCAGAGCCGTCGCCTCGGCTGGTGGGCGTGCCCGAGGAGGGCGGTCTGTGAGAAGAGGCTCCGCCCCCAGCCCCGCCCCCGCTGGAGACGAGGGGCGGGGGTCGGTGGGAGGGCGGCAGGCCGGGGAGGAGGGGCGTGCCTGGAAGCCCCATGGCGCCGTGAGGGAGGAACGGGGCGCCAGTGAACGGGTTCAGCAAGCCCGGCTTGCCCAGTAGAGGGGGCTAAGGGAGGAGGTTCAAAGCATGGTCAGCTATAGGAATACAAAAATCTCTCTCTCTCTCTCTCTCTCTCTCTCTCTCTCTCTCTCTCTCTCTCTCTCTCTCTCTCTCTCTCTCTCTCTCTCTCTCTCTCTCTCTCTCTCTCTCTCTCTTCTCTCTCTCTTCTCTCTCTCTAGAAGGATGGTAACATTTTATGATTTATATATCTGCATTATTACGACGAAGAAATTAAAGCAAGTGCAGTCATTGATATGCTGTTCGGAAAAATTAAAAATAAAATAATATGAAAGAGACGAAGAAAAGTGAAAAGAAGAACAACAAAGTAAAAATAATCCCACTATTCAATTAAAATTGATTTCCCCTTTTGCCGATCTCTTTGAAGCGGAGTGGCATTAGCTTAATAATATGTTTGTAAGGTCAGTATAAGGTCATGGTGATGTTGAAAATATTAAAAAAAAAAATATTTGTAATGAACTAAAAAAAAAAAGGTAGATTTCAACTTTAACATAGGAATGAATTACTCTTGTAATAAAAATTACCCAACAATTGCTTCAGTCAAATATATGCCATTCGGCTATTTCACTGACAATAAGCTATGCGTGATTGACACTAGATGCAGTAAGAACATCGTTCTGGTAAGCTTACGACTCGCCTTAAACGATAAGAATAAGAAAGCTTGCGGCGAGTTGGAAGCTACCGAGAGACGCTGCACCCACTGTACCTACTCACAACCCTAGGAGTCACGACAGAGACCGTGTTCTTCTCCAACCTCACCATAAGGTCCAGCGGCTTCATGTCGTGGCCTGAGAGCTGTGGGGAGAGCTGCGCCGAGGGAGTCAGGCCCATGGAGGAGGCCAGGGACAGAGACAGCGACGCCGCCAGGTGAGGCGGAAGCACAGACGACGAGGGCGACGAAACCGACGGGGGCGCCATGCCGAACGGCTGGCTGTTTCC
>RQTK01000380.1:355950-358450 GCA_003991915.1 Elysia chlorotica | reverse complement strand
TTAGAAACGACTATCATTGACTGACGTAGGGTAAAAGTTACCATAATGAGACATATTGTATTAATATTTTCAACGAGTGAATTGGTGTGCTGGTAACAAATCAATCTTTCTTTCTTAGTAATCGTATAAACAACATCAACTAGACAGCCAAAACTCTGAAAAGGGTAAATTGTGTGAATTTCGGCGATTTGTACTGGCTGCACTAATTATAACACACAATTGTTCACAAACACTGACACAGACATAATATCTTGCAAGGCCCACCACCAGCCACTTCGAGGCTCTGCCATAGAGATAGGGCCAAACAAACAACCTTACTGTGGCCGGGTTCAAAAGCTTCCAACAAACAAACAAACACTCAGGGGCTGAGTTCATTCACCTGGAAACACCGCCCTAATTGGCCTGGCTCGAGTGACCCACTTTGTTGCTGTTTGTTTTATTGCCTTTCTTGTACAGTGTATCTCCTCGACACTAAAGCTTAAAGATTTAGCGGCAACGGGGTCAGAAGCAAAACGAAAACGATACGTCAATGAATCTAAACTGACTACCAATCCAACACTGACGGAGCCAATGAGCGATCAAGAAATCCAATCCTAAAGGGCGCGTTTACGTCATGGGTTTTCGATGTGTGGTACGCGAGGCCTTCACTGAATAGCTGAAGAGCCTTGGATCACCGAGAGTTGCTTCCCTTATCAAACTACACTGAGTTGCCTAAGTGGAAGTGTGTACACGTATTTGTGTGTGATTTATATTATAATTGTGTGTATGACGTGTAAGTTGTATTAGGGAAATGTGTTTGGCCTGTTTAGCAAGTCAGGGTTTTTGGTCGTGCATGAGTGTACACGTGCAATTTTGCGTGCACACATTTATTATTAAGTTCATTATCGGAATACTTAACCATTTTTGTTTTGTTTTTTATTGACAGAAGCCAGGGGTGAGGTTGTTAGAGCGCGCGGCTTCTAACTGGAAGGTGACCGATAAAGCCCGCGAATCATGATCTGGGATCCCGTGGCTGTATAGGACCTTCCATGAGAGAACACTACAAGCGAAGCTCTCTCCTAGTGTTATGGCTCCTGGGTTATCTGGTACCCCAAACGCAGACACGAGAACTTCAAACACCCCCTCTCACCGCGAAACCATATTCATTGATTCTAATTCTATACAAATAATTATATTTCATTGAATTGGCGTCACGATTTTAATGCACGATCAATCATAACTGAAGACAACTCTTTGCACCTTTGCACATCCCCATCTCCCCCAACCCTTTTCTCTCTCGCTCACTCTCTCCCCCTGTCACCTGCTGTTTCTAATTATACAAAAATAAAATGTTTCGTAGGAGCGGCGTCACCAGTACACTTTTTAGTGCACAATTTACCATAAGTGATTAAACTCAAGCTCATCTCGAACCCCTAATCTCTCTCTCTCCCCCCCCCCCC
This sequence comes from Elysia chlorotica, assembly GCA_003991915.1. Classification (NCBI taxonomy): domain Eukaryota; kingdom Metazoa; phylum Mollusca; class Gastropoda; family Plakobranchidae; genus Elysia; species Elysia chlorotica. The sequence goes on along the minus strand of RQTK01000380.1, from coordinate 357,011 downwards.
CCTCTCGGTCTATCTCTCCTCCCATCCACAGCTACTAATAATCTAATTCTATTCAAGCAATATACTACAAGTCGCGTCACTTTTAAGAGCACAATATCAGCCATACGTGATTAAACTCTTGTTCATCTCTTACTCCTCTTCTCTGCTTTCTCTCTCTCTCTCTCTCTCTCTCTCTCTCTCTCTCTCTTTCTCTCTCTCTCTCTGTGTCTCTCCCCATGTCTTCGCCTTTCTCAATATCTCTTGCTCTCTCCCCTGTCTCTCAGTCTGTCTCTGTCTCTGCCTACTCACCCCTTCCTTCCACCCCAGCCTCTCTACCTTCCACCCCCCCCCACCCCCCAACCATGATGAACCAAGCTCTGAACCACGGAAGGCGCTGTTTACGTTGTTTACTGTTGGGAAATTGGGGTGTGGCGCCGCCTGTCTTCACAAGCATCCTGCACAAGCTGCCTCCGCAAGCATGTTTGTTTATGTAATTAGTTTGTTCCCGTTTGAACAATGCTGCCGAGGAGGCCGAACATCTAACTAGCAAAGAGCGATGTTAAGAACAACTAACTAGCAAAGTAGCAAGGAGTGATGTTAAGACAGAGATAGTCAAGGCTGAAGTCGACATCGTTTTGAGCAGTTTGCAGCACGGATTTGCGTATTATTAGCGGGAACTTCACTCTCCTGTAACTACTTACAGAAAAAAAAAATGATTTACGTTCTAATTTTTGTTGTCTCCTTGTCTACTTCGACATGATGGATCGAGCATTTTTAACAAACATGCCATGTGAATTTTCGAAAAATTCTTCCCCTGTGACTCGTGTTACAGTAAAAAAAAATCACCTATCTTCTTTTTTATGCCCCATCTATCAACAGCAAGAGAGAACTGTACACAGAAAGATGAACAAGCTGAATGAGTAACTGATAGAAATGTATTTTTGTTGTTGCTCAGGGAATAGACAAGGGATGCAAGAGGCAGAGAGAAATATAAAAGGTACATAGAAAGAAAGATAGTATGTACGTAGATAGATAGATAGGTAGGTAGGTGTGTGTATGTATATACATGGTTATATATATAT
>RQTK01000380.1:347403-351887 GCA_003991915.1 Elysia chlorotica | reverse complement strand
ATATACGCACTTAATATCTAGAGCAGATTTGTTCCCTAGTCGTAAGACCTGTATGAGTTACAGCTAGAGTACCCTTGTAACTCACACAACATGTAATCTCCACGCCTTAATCTTGTCACGCCCCTTTAAAGAGGCCCCTGTTATAACGGAATAGAGCTTTCCTCTTGTAGAGTTGTTCTATCAAGAAACGACAGCCAGTCTAAAGATTTTGCCCTCTTTACTCGAGGGAGGTTATGATATAGCTCAGGCTGCCGCTGGAAAGATTGCGTCTTGAATAGATACTACTACTACTACTACTACTACTACTACTACTACTACTACTACTACTACTACTACTACTACTACTACTACTGCTACTACTACTACTACGATATGCAAGGCACACGTTTAAAAAAAAAGGTATAGTGCAGCTCTAAGAATACAAAACGATTATACTTTGTGCCTTGCATATTGATAACCAAGCTCTACTGCGACTTCACGTTCAATTGATTATACTACTACTAAGAGTAAGACTGAAACCTCCGGATTCAATAGCCGGGTATATAAATGTGAATCACGTTTCATACAACAAAAGATATATCCTGTATGATAGACAAAAATGGTGTCCTTTAGATACACAAGGAAGATAACCAATGGACTAAAACAAAACAACAACAACATAAAAAACTAACAACAAAACAATACACCAACGATACATGAATAAGATAAATAGAGCAAAAAGCAATAAAGCCAAAATTGCTATTGTCTCATTTTTATACTGTTCGAGAAAGTACATTTCCAAGAACTGGGTAAGGATGGCGTGTTCTCTCCCCCCCCTCTCTCTCTCTCTCTCTCTCTCTCTCTCTCTCTTTCTATCTCTCTCTCTCTCTCTCTCTCTCTCTCTCTCTCTCTTTCTATCTCTCTCTCTCGCTCTCTCCCTCTCTCTCTTTCTCTTTATCTATCTCTCTCTCTCTCTCTTTATCTCTCTCTCCTCTCTTTCTCTCTCTATCTCTCTCTCCGACAGAAATGAGATATAAAAGATGAAAACAATATCAAAAGAAAAGCTTTTGGTGGTAATGGGTTTTCCAGACTTCGCGTGGAGGTATCGGCGAAGAAAGAAGATCGCAATACAACATAACGTCACGTTTTTGGCATGTTCTTTCAACCAACCACAGCAGGAATGCTAAAACTTAAAAAAAGCAATAACAATCAAATATACTTATAACTATGTTCAACTGAAACAAGTTCGAAATAAGCTAGTAAACTACCGCCATTTTTAAACCTTAAAAACATTAAATTTACTTTTGGTAGCTCAAGTAACTTATGGTTGAAAATCTTCTTGATCCGTTCATATACAACTAGAATCACATAAGAAGACGAATTTGCCAGGTGAGATTCGAACAATGAGCCTTCTGTCCGCCAGTCAAGACCACTATCTACTGAACTATCTGGCACACACACACACACAAATTAACATGGTCTTGAAATAACCACTTCCATATCCACACAGCTCAGCAACATAGCTGCGTATTGAAATCCCCACTATGCAATTTGTACACAATCTTAGACAATAATAAATAATTGAAAGAAGTCTCAGACGCTGGATTTCTGCCACGCCATTAATATACCACTGAGTCAAACCTCAAACCTTGTGCCGTCTACATATACATCCTGCGCTCTATCGACTAACCTATCGGGCGCGCTCTTCCACTGCAGATCGTAGATTGTAGATGCAGCAACAAAAAACAACAGCAAAACAATTATGACAGGTACGAACAAAATCCCATTGAAAAACAAACAAATCAAAACAACAAAAGCAAATCAAAACAAAGAAACTAAACAAAAAAAAAAAAATTATAACTGACATTTCTGAAAAAGTCACGAACTCTTTAAGCAACAGAAAATCACCAACAATCTCTCAAAACATAACATCATTTAACAATTAAGATGCAGCGTTTTTTCTGAGGAGAAAACAAATCGACCCTTACTCTCATTAAAACAGTTTGCCCCCCCCCCCTTTGTAATCCATTCGACATACATTAAACAGTTTCCCCCCCCCCCCCCTCTCTCTCTCTCTCTCTCTCTCTCTCTCTCTCTCTATCTCTCCCTCTCTGTCCTCGACATAAGGCTTTTTTTTTCATAGGCTATTTCAACCCTTTAGGTTTAAATCTCTTCTTCCTTTCCTCTTTTCTCTCATTTTCGTTAGCTCGACTTATTTTATCAGAAACTTCGTGATTGTGCTTTTGTCTTTATACACACTCTCTCTTTCTCTCTCTCTCTCTCTCTCTCTCTCTCTCTCTCTCTGTCTCTGTCTTTCTTTCTCTAGCGCTCTCTCTCACTCTCGTTTCTTCTCTAAATCATTAGCTTTTGCTTCTCATACTTCTTCACTACACAGCTTAGCACTAACAGTAAAACCAGACAGACAGACAGACAGACAGACACGCTAAGGGTCTCACACCAGGCAGCAGTACTGTTGTTGTTGCTGTTGCTGTTGGTGTCAGGGCATTTATTGATCTGCGTGCTGCCTAGTTGGACTGACCAGTCGCCACTGCAGCGCGATGTCCCTTTGAGATGGGCGTCTGGACTCCTTGCTTTCTCCCTCTCTTTCTGTCGCTCTCTCTTTCTCTTTCTCTCTTTCTTCCACTCTATCTCTCTCTTTTTCTAACTCTCCCCCCACCCCTACCTTTTTTATCTCTTTCTTTGTGACCATCTCCCAGATTCTTCTAACCTTATCTCGCTCAACTCTTGGCATCAACCCACACAATCTCTCTCTTTCTCATATTCTCTCTCTCTCTGTCTGTCTGTCTCTCTCTCCCTCTCTTTCTCTCTCTTTCTCATATTCTCTCCCTCTCTCTCTCTTTCTCTCTCTCATTTTCTCTCTCTAACTCTGTATCTCTCTCTCCCTCTCTCTCTCATTTTCTCTACGTCTTTCACTATTTCTAATTCTTGTTTGAGAAACAGAATCGGCAACAGTAATAAGACTAACAGCAGCAGTAGAGTCAGCAGATGCTGCACATGAATTACGTAAATGGGGACTCTCCCTCCGCCCTGGAAAAGACCTTTCTGTCGTCACGGCTCCTGGTTCCACATAATTCCTCAGTACAAGTGAAAACCTTACAAACTACAATGGCCTGGTGTCCAGGCAATTTTACATTAAGCCAAAACAATAGGCGAATGTAAACAAACCTTGGTATAACTTGCCTCATTAAGATAATTAGCAATCTGCATTGACTTGTACAATAACTTAGGAGGCTTTTAGTTTTTAAAACTTGGATTCCGATTTGCTAATCATACTACTAAAAACGCGGGTCGGTGAGCATTTTCTCTCACACTTTTGGCTGAATATCTCTACTTAAATGGTGTTGGGATGGCGGCTCTACTAACTATCTCTCGTAATAGAAGTACTACTGTACCATTTGCTGATGGCATCGCATTTATATTCATACAACACAATGCAAGCACATTCCTAACAACAACAACAACAACAACAACAACAACAACAACAACAACATCATCATCAACATCAACAGCAACAACAACAAAACAACAACAACAGCAACAACAACGACGACGACGACAACAACACCTAAGTACCGTGGTAACACAGAGACCTGAGACTGCGCTGGGAGTGGCCATGTCCTGCTATAACATTAACAACGGTGCTCTGGGCAGCTCTGGAGTGGCCATGTCCTGCTATAACATTAACAACTGTGCTCTGGGCGGCTCTGGAGTGGCCCTGAGCCACAGGCGCTCGGACACAGCACTGACCGGTCATGTGACCAACCGCAGCCTTGACCTTTTGAACCCCTTTCTAGATTCCATCTTCCTCCACCCCACCCCCCTCTTCCCAAAAACCCTTTTCCCCCTTTTCCCCTCAGACCCTTGAAATAATATATTCCGAGGACACGTCATTTGGAAATACCCCCAAATCCTTCTTTCCCTCCCTCAGTCTGTCTGCATGTCTGTTTGTTTCATCCTATCGCATAACAAGAATCCCTCTGGGCCTGTTTGTTTTCTTTCTTTCACATTCTCTCTCTGCCTATCCTCAACACCGCTTTCAACCAACCACTCTCAACATTCTGTGATTTTGTCTCCTTCTTTCCCATTTTCTCGTTCCTCCATTCTCCCCTTCTCCCTAGTCCTTCTCTGAATATCTCTGAGTATCTCCTTACTTCAACCCTCACCGACTTCTCTTCATGGTAATTTATTTTTCTTCCATTCTCTCTGACACACATTTTTTTCACATGTATGTTATATATCACTTCCTGTTAATTTTTTCTTACTCTCGCATTCCCCCTTCTCATTCTCTCTCTCTCTCTCTCTCTCTCTCTCTCTCTCTACCTCCCTAAGCAGACACATTGACACCCACACAGTCGTGCATACAAGCTCCCCATGGTCAACCGTTAGCCACAAAGCGGTCAGTCCATCAGTTACTGCAGTTTGGGCCGACAACAAGCGGTCGATAGATACTTGCACGATTGGACTGGACGGTGGGAACAGGCCCA
>RQTK01000380.1:337403-344903 GCA_003991915.1 Elysia chlorotica | reverse complement strand
TTAAAGGTCTCAGGGTAAGCCCAACCTTACTGTCTCCCAAATAAAATAAAAACAAAAACAACAATAAACAAGAGGAAACGTAAGAAAAACAAAAAACAAAAAAAGGAAACAACTAACCAACAACACCGCCTCCCCCCCCCCCTTTAATTTCCCCACAAAAAGCAGCAAAACAACAACAACAACAACAACAAGTAAAACAGTTCCACCAATTTGCGAGTATAATTACTTCACAATAGCTACCATTGCACACGAAATGCTACAATCATGGAATTCGCACAACGCTGTATCAACAAGTTAATAGTCAGTGATGTTTATTCCTAGAACAAAAACTGCAGCGAGCTTGACGTCAGTACGTCGCTGCCGCTTACCAAACGAGCTGTTTGACTGGCAATTAGACGCAGTTTGCCAGTTTAGAACTGTCATATCTGTGATATCTGTGATGGGGATCCGGCGGAGAAAGCGGGATTATTTGTGGCTGCCATAGATCTATGGTGGCTGCCAGCCTAATATTGGAGACCTTGTAGTGGCCGGGCCGTGAGCAAAAAGAAGATCATAGGTAAAATATTTAATGAATATGCACCATAGATCTATAAATAGCAGTGCTATTTATACATATGATATCTATTATATGCACCGACATCCAACATAGATCTACCCTAGACTGGCAGGGCTAGTGAGCGAGCAGAAACCCCCGTGCCTATGGGTTTGAGTACGTCATCTATTATCGTGATCTAGACCACAACGCTTGTAATATCTACACACGGAGCGAACGCTGCGCAGTTCTGTTTGACGAAAAGCCACCCTGCTTAGTTAGTAGATGTAATAGTCCTAAGTGAAATAATGATTGTATATACCTGGTAGCTCATGTTTATTCGTAGTGAAATGCAAATAGCGCCATCAGCAATCATCTAGTTTTCCCCCCTAAAAATCCATAAAACTGCGCACTGCTACCACGTGTAAATAACTTCAATGACATTATGTGACAGGACGGGTAAATAACTCCAATCACTTCATAATGTGACAGGATGGAAATAAAAATGTAGAAAAAAATATACAGAAAATTGTGACGACAAACATGGTTATTTAAACCACGCCCGCGTTAGGCCTGTTAATCATGCATTATTACATGTTTTGTGAATTTATAGGTTTCTTTTTGTAATGAGGCGGGTACATGCGCAGTTGTTTGACGAAAAGCCGCCCTGCCTAGTTAGTAGATCTAATAGTCATAAGTAAAATAATGATTGTATGTATACCTGGTAGCTCATGTTTATTCCTAGCGAATGCAAATAGCGTCATCAGCCATCATCTAGTTTTCGCCTCCTAAAAATCCATAAAACAGCGCACTGTCACCACGACGTGTAAATAAATTCAATGAAATTATGTGACAGGACGGGTAAATAACTCTTATGTCATAATGTGACAAGATGGAAATAAAAATGTAGGAAAAAAAATATTCCGAAAATTGTGACGACAAACATGGTTATTTAAACCACGTCTACGTTAAAACTCGTCATCATAATTACATGTCTTATTACATGTTTTGTGAATGTATAGGTTTCTTTTTGTAATGAGGCGGGTACAAAAAGGAATGGAAAGAGAGATGAGACAGCGAGATTGGTGGATAGAGAGTAAGAGAGGTAGAGAGAGAAAGAGAGAGAGATTCAGGTAGAGAGAAGAGGGAGAGAGAGAGAGAGAGAGAGAGAGAGAGAGAGAGAGAGAGAGAGAGAGAGAGAGAGAGAGAGAGAGAGAGAGAGGGAGAGAGAGAAAGGGAGGGAGAGAGAGAGAGAGAGAGAGAGAGAGAGAGAGAGAGAGAGGGGAGACGGAAAAGGCAGACAGCATTGGAGAGAGGTGGAGACGGCCGATGAAACAGATTTCTGTTCTCGCGACAAAATAAAAGTACACAAACTTTGAGGACGAACCACCTTTCTCCACCTGATCCTCTGAATCTAATATGAACCACCTTTCTTAATCTGGCCCTCATATAATATAAACCACTATTCTCCATTTGACACCTAATAACATCCTTTAAACATTTGAACTTATATCCAAAATTTCATTCTGAAATAATTACAGTATTGACTTTTGATATGAACCATTATTCGCCCGCGACTGCAATTATTTCTCTTGATTGCTCTACCAATTTATACCGAGATAAATTAAAGCTTGTTAAAAGTCAAATACAGAGAAATGTATCACTATTAAAAATAATCTCCCAAGCACCGCTCCATCCAGCTCTAAAACTAATACACATAAAAAAAGCATTCTCTTTCTTACTTATTTCGCGCACATCCCATTGTCCGGACTAAAAGTTCTTCGCACTTACATATGTTTGTTAACACCCTACCTTTCCCCCTCTTTTTCCCCACCTTGTTTTTCATATAGTTTTTTTTACCCGGCCTGATCCTAGATTTCAGACGTACATAAAAGCGCTTGACTCGAGCAATTTAATATCAAAAACAGCAAACGGTTGCAAAGCATACGTAATTAGAGGAAAGGGAGACAGTTAGACATAGATAAGAGGAGGGTAGACAGCATCAACAGACATCGAGGCCGATGTAAGCCGGTATTTGAGCCAATCTAGTCCGGCACAAACACCAGCCCGGTCCGTGCAAACACAGAAAGCACAGGCGACGTGATGGGACCACAGGGTCCTCGCATAGAGCAACAATGTGCCCAGTTGACACGTAAATAAGCTCTGCTCCCTCATGCTCTTTACAGGCGTACGGACGCCTAGAAGAGCCCCGGCCCTCCAAATGTAAACTTTCACAGCACATCTCCAACATTTTTGGCCACCTGAGCGAGGGATTTGCCGAAAATAACGGCGTGACGTCATCTCTGAAGATCACAAACGGCTGTAAAGGGTCCCGATTTGAGAACATAGGAGGCAGAGACTCCCGTATGTTCCGATTAGACCATCGCAAACTAGTAATAAAAATTAATATATTTAAGGACAACTGTAGGACTTCATTTCAGGACCTACAACTGTAGGAGCTCCACTTCAGGACATACAACTGTGGGCGTTCCACTTCAGGACCTGCAACTACATGAGCTCGACTTCAGGACCTTCAACTACATGAGCTCGACTTCAAGACCTTCAACTACATGAGCTCGACTTCAGGACCTTCAACTGTAGGAGTTCCACTTCAGGACACACAACTGTAGGAGCTCCATTTCAGGAATTACAACTGTAGGAGATCCACATCAGGACCTACAACTGTAGGAGCTCCACTTCAGGACCTACAACTGTAGGAGCTCCACTTCAGGACATACAAGTGAAAGAGCTCCACGTTAGGACACACAGCTGTAGGGGCTCCACTTCAGGACCTACAGCTGTAGGACTTCACTTCATAACGTTAGTTGGGGCTCCAAATCAGGACCTTCAACTGTAGGATCTCCACTTCAGTACCTACAACTGTAAGAACTCTATCAGGACATACAACTGTAGGAATTCCACTTCGCATTAGAATGTCAGCTTATGTGTCGTTTGTCAGTCATGACTTCAGCAATTTCTTGCAGACATATTGACCCGCGTTTTGGAAAAAATAACGCAGCTGACCTGCCCGAAACGTTGCGATCTCCTGGTCCTTCTTTATTCTTTACTTTATTTGGTGTGGGGTGGAGGTTGGTGACACTAGCCTTGTTTGCCTGGTCGTCTCTAATTTCCATGAGTCAACAACGAAACAGGGACCAGCCCTGGGTAAACAAACAAGACACCGCCAGGCCGATGATTCAGTCACCCATGGAGAGAGAGAGAGAGAGAGAGATTAGGAGCTCCACTTCAGGACCTACAAGTCCGACAAGTGTAGGAGCTCCACTTCAGGACCTACAAGTCCGACAAGTGTAGGAGCTCCACTTCAGGAACTGCAACTGCAGGACTTCACTTCAAAACGTAGGGGCTCCACTTCAAGACTTACAACTACGTGAGCTGCCACCATCGAACTTTCAAGACCAACTATCGCAGAACTTAACTGCACTTTGTTAGATTCCGCTGCCCATACCATTTTCAGGTGAAATGCTGTTGTACCGGTATTAAATTTGGACACTGAGAAATGTAACTCGAGAGTGCACGAACAAAAAAAGACCTTGTGAGGGGTAGGTCATGAAGTAAAAAACTGGTCAGAACAACAGAACAACGTAAGGCGTATAAGGCTTGCACAATTTTCTCCTACATGATCGCATTAGAATGTTAGCTTATGTGCCGTTTGGCAGCCATGACTTCAGCAATTTCTTGCAGACATAATTATTGACCCACGTTTTGGAAAAAATAACGCAGTTGACCTGCCCGAAACGTTGCGATCTCCTGATCCTTCTTTATTCTTACTTTATTTGGTGTATGGTGGAGGTTGGTGACACTAGCGTTGTTTGCCTGGTCGTCTCTAATTTCCATGAGTCAACAACGAAACAGGGACCAGCCCTGGGTAAACAAACAAGACACCGCCAGGCCGATGATTCAGTCACCCATGGAGAGAGAGAGAGAGAGAGAGAGAGAGAGAGAGAGAGAGAGGGGAGAGAGAGAGGGAGAGAGAGAGGGGAAAGAGAGGGAGAGAGATAGGGAGAGAGATAGGGTGAGAGAGAGAGAGCGAGGGAGAAAGAGGGAGGGGGAGAGAGAGAGATTGAAGAGAGAAAGGGAGAAGGGAAGAGAAGAGGAGAGGCGTTGTAAGATATAGAGCGGGGCGGATAAAGAAACTATAGAAGTAATAAATAGATCGATAGACACACAAATAGATATTGAAAAAAAAGCAAACACCCTTTTTACCTCGTCATTTCTTTGTTTTAAACTGTAAAAAGAAATTTTCGGTATTCCCCACGATGAAGCTGCAATTCTTATGGTTTGTTATGTGACCAAGTGTTTTTACGTCACCAACAAGAGAAGTCACCGGCGAAAGATTCTTGGTTTCAATTATTTGACACAATGCAAGTTATCGCCATGCTTCGGAATCGATGCCAATATATGGATACACGACTCAAAATACAATCGTACGTACATACAAAAACGTGATTTGCCTTTGTGGTAACATGCCTTTGGTCAATACAAAGAAATATCTAATAACTGCTGCTTGCACTGCAACTCCCAACTTCGAGATATTCTATTACATGTAAGCGTTACAGCGAAGCACATAGCACAATCATCCCTGAACGTTATTTCCTGAAAGGATCAAAACCTGATCTACAAAGAAAGGTACAAGAACATCTACCCGAGATCAAACTTTTGAGTGGCGAGGTGAAAATGTTGGGTCGTACAAGTTTCAGTAAAGACCCTGTGCGGTGAGGCAACAAAACTTTGTCTTTATTAAAAGATGCTACGGAAATGGATGCGTCCTGTGTAAACAAGGGACTTGATTTTACATCTAGCTAGAGGATGAAGAGAGCATCATGACTCCTCTAGCTTCTACACGCACCACAATGTTCAAAGTGCCCAAAGAGAAAGCGCGACATGAATTGAGGACACGATGCCGAGACAGGCGATGACAATTACATCGCTCTGTTGGTTTTTCCACCCTCAGCCCAACACAGGAATACGACACAAAGAGGTTTAGCCCAAATAAAAAATGGCGGCGTGTTGGTCCTACTCAAACACAAAACTAAGTTAGTTTGAAGATCATCATTGCATTCTTTACCGGGATATATATATTTTGATCTTTATTCCTTCCACCCCCACCCCCCTCTCCTTTTCCTTTCTCTTCGCCCCTGGCCAACAGTTCATTTCGCTTGTTGACTTTGATGGGGAATGCGCACTTGATGTAAATTCTTTGCGCCCTAGTATGAGGTTTCCACCGAACGCCACATTATATTTTTTTGGGTAAGCGTCAGAGTTTATTAAAACAGAGAGGGATATTTTAGAGTCAAATTACAGAGTCTTCTGGGTAAATAGGAGAGTGGCTTTTATTGACGTTAGCACTGTTTCACTTCAGAGGCCCGAGGAAGCCGCGTTCAAAGCAAACTTTTGGATCAGGTACTGTACATTTCTTATAGAGTGGCGTGAAAATCGACAGGATGCCAACATTTATGGACGTCTTTTTCTTGTTTGTTTTATTTCTGAGCAAACTCCAAGACATATTTTCTTTACATTTTGCCGTGACGATGTCTCCTTTTTTCTACAGGAGACACGAGCACCTCTCGAAGTTCAATTCTGTGGTTCTGTTTGTACATGTATCTGGGTGAATTCGAGCTATACAACGCAGCTATGATTTTTGTTCATGAGTTTACTTGTACTTATTGTTCTAACGTAGTTATACGCTTGTGCCCCTTGAGTTTACGTGGTAGACAGCAATCCGTAAGACTCTTTTTAAAATAAATACGAGTTACTAGTGACCAAACCATGGGAGAGCTCATGTCCAGTGATGCTGAATCTTATAAAGATTTATTATGACCAATAATAAAATGCAACATTGAATAATCACATAATAAGTCAACGACCGAACCAGGTAGAAAACGGGCTTTCTGATGGGGAAGAGAACTCGGGACTGCCTATTGGAAGCTGTGAGCCCTAGTTTATCGAATAAACGGAACTAATCGAAGTATATAGGAAACGTGAAATAGAAGTAAAATTCTTTTGAGGCGACCGGACCGGACATGATACTGTACCCAGGACTTGGCCAACCCTAGAACATAATACCCAAGACTTTGGAAGTCAAATTGCATCTATAGTCACAACGATCCAAGCAGTAAGGGTTGGGTTGAGTTGGTTTAACGTCCAACAGCAGCACTACATAGGCTATATTGTGGACGGGCCCCAAGACGGACGTCTGACATTTTATGTGCTGCCACAAACAACGAGACAGGGCGTCAAGCAGTAAGGGTTAACCGGACCAATGTCCAGAATCCAGAATTACACATCCCCCTCTCCCGCCCCTTTTTATTTTTTCACACACACATACACATTTAACACCCATAGAAATAATAACGTTACATGCTTACGCCTACCGACCTGACAAGCCGTGCCCCTCCGCGTCGCCGTTCATGTAAGGCGTGCTGGGGCCGGGGGAGGCCGAGCCGTTGATGCTCCGTGAATGCACCTGGCCCAAGTGCCGTTGATGCTGTTGGTGGTGGTGCTGCTGCTGCTGATGATGATGATGGGGGTGCGGCGGGAAGTGGATGGGGCTGCTGCTGTTGCGGCGGCGGCTGAGATCGTAAGAACCGCCATTGCTGGTCACGGCGTTATTGTTGTTGTTGCTGCTGTTGTTGTTGTTGTTGTTATTGTGGTAGCCGCTGTTGCTGCCGTGCCCAGCAGCGGAGGACGAGGCGGCGGATGAATATGATGAGGACGCTGTGGGCAGCGATGAAGATGCTGAGGAGGACGATGCCGGGTTGGCGCCGCTGCCAGGGAAGGGGGCGCTGCCGTGCACTCCGTTAGCCGCCTTGAGCAGGTGCTCGTCCACCCCAGAGTGCATGGAGGACATGGAGGAGACCTCCTTCCACAGCTGCTGCAGCTCCACGGGCGACATCATGCCTGGAGACAGTCAGAGGAGAGGGGGGGGGGGGGGGGGGGGGGGGGGGGGG
>RQTK01000380.1:311136-321136 GCA_003991915.1 Elysia chlorotica | reverse complement strand
GCTGAGATGGTCCAGACTAGAAAGCATCGATGACATAAAAAAGCCATGGATGCGCAGCACTAAATAGCGGCTGAATTGGCGCGTTTGTTGCTTTTAAGTTTTATGGCAAGCGATTCGCTACGTAATTGTCTTAACGGATGTACGACATGGTTTTTCTAACTTAGCGATTAAGACAAACATAGCGATTGAATTGAAGGTACCAGTTGCATCAAACTTAGCGGCCTCATGACAAAACTTACTAAGCTTATGTACATAGACATATAACTATACTATGCTTATGTATAATTGCATACGGGCCCAGGGTATACCGCCCTGGAATCTTTTTTTGATAATCTACGAGACTTTTAACTCAGAGAGAGTTTTGGTCTCTTCAACCAAACTCTTGAGATTTCCCCCCAAAGATTTAGAGAATCTAAGCTATCTCATTGCGAATTTAGGGCGTGGAAATGTAGATAATGGACCATAGGAGTGAGAACAATATACTGTAGTGTACAAATCATATAAACTTTACACCAACATTTTTAGTTGTAACAATCATTACCAATTAAAGCTGGAAAGGAAGTTTAAATAAAAGGATCTTGGCACTTCCCCTCTATGTCTGTCTGTCTGTCTGTCTGTCTGTCTTTCTCTCTCTCTCTCTCTCTCTGTCTCTCTCTCTCTCTCTCTCTCTCTCTCTCTTTCTCTCTCTTTCTCCCCTCTCTTCAACCACTGCCATTCTCTCACCCTTCGATTACCCCGAGCTGCCCCAGTAACGCACCCCCCCCCTCCCCTCCCCTTCGATCTCTCTCTCCCCCTAGCTCCCCCCCCCCCTCTATCTCCCGCTGTGACACACAAATAACACATGTGAACAAACAAGAGCCTCTCAACCAAAATGGAAACAAAACAACGCCAGCCTAAAGACCAACAAAGACCACCAAAAAGACCAACACAACCGCCGCGTCCTTTGCGAGTTCAATGTTTAACAAATAAACCACCACGATTCACTATGAGGATGGAAACTAAAAGAAAAGCAAAATAAGGTTTTCAATACAATGTATATCACCGCAAAGCCGATTTGTTTAGACTTATTTTTTTAAACGTAGTGCTCTCTTCTACCCCCCCCCCCCCCTTTTCCGAGGACTTCTAAGACGCCTTTAAAAGCGAGGCATCGGGGTTAACCGAGGTTATCTGTATAGTTATGGCAGCCAAAGGCCGCATCAAGATGACGCCCAGAGAAAATAAGATGAAGGGAAAATAAACAACACCGAGTGAGGACTGAGAAAGGGAGGAGGAAAGAAAATATATTGTATGTGTGTGTGTGTGTGTGTGTGTTGTCTAGTTTGATGGGGAACGTGGTGAGTCAGAGAGTAAACATGACAATCAGAAAACACTGAACGGTAAACTATTATAAAATGCTGCTGCCTTGTGTTTTGTTTACCGCTGTGTGTGTGCGCAGATGTACCTTGCTAGTTGTACTACCTGGTGGGAATGGGTGTACAGTGTACAGCACAGGGAGGTCCTACCCCCCCCCCCCCCCCCCCACACCCCCCACCCCCCTCAAAAAAGGGGGGGGGGGGGCATTATTTCCTTAACATTAATTTTATTGTTTTGAGGGCAGTTGTTTGTGTGCTTGTCTGATTTTTAGTTTCTTTTTAATCATTAATTTTATTTGACGGAGAGGGGTTGCGCTTTGTTTCTTTTAAATTTTTTCGGGGATGAGAGGGGGTGGGTTTAATTTACACTGTGCCCCTCTGCCTACTTCTTTTGTTTATTCGGATTTGCTTATCATCGGCTTGGGGAGACCGCGCCCTATGGCAGCCAGGTAAACAAACAAGGACGGGTCAGAAAAAAATAATAATGACATTCTCTCCCTCCCTCTCTCTCTCTCTCTCTCTCTCTCTCTCTCTCTCTCTCTCTCTCTCTCTCTCTCTTGAGGGGTAGGGGGTATCTGCAGAATGATAGAATGATGTGCACAGAAAGAAATTAAATGTCTTAGAATTGAACAATGCAGAGTCAAACTTGAACCACGATTACCACGACTTTACTTAACACCCACATAATATCTAAATAAAAAACAATACTTACACAATATGACAATACTTGATCAGTGCTTTGGATTAGTTTTGGTTATTGGCTATTGTTTCTACTGTGAGTTGCAAAAGGCAAGACATAAAGACATTGCCGAGAATTGGGCCCAGTGGTCCAAGTGTAGAGCGTGTGCCTTTATTGCAAAAGGTTGCGGTTCGATTCCCGCTCTGGTCATCGAGTATATCTTTCACTGGCTAGATAGGTGTCAGTTAATAATCATAATGTGATGGACACTCGGATTTCGTTGCCGTAAAGGAACTTTCTCAAGACCCATGAGACGTAAAACTAGAAGAAAACTTGGCATCATTTTGTGCGTGGTTGGTGCAGAGTGCCACATCATCTCAGATAGTACTGCTAGGTGTGTCCACAGCTAACAGTAACACATATGAAAAAAACATTTTCTTGCCGGATAAAGACATTTACAGGTTGTGCCTGGACTGATAGAACGGTTGTTTACTGGTACATGTATAGCCATTCAATCACCCCCAGAGGACTTGGTCAGGCAAGTCAAGGCTGAGCTAAACTGACCTGCCCCAAAGTATGGCATGTCGTCTTGGACTGGACCATGCAGGAAACAGTCAGAGCTAGATGGAGAGAGAGAGAGAGAGAGAGAGAGAGAGAGAGAGAGAGAGAGAGACAGAGAGTAAGAGAGACAGACAGACAGACAGACAGACAGACAGACAGACAGACAGACAGAGAGGAAGAAAGACAATCTGTCTCCTACCTGTGTCCATACTAATTACGTATTTCAAACAGACCATGAGCCGCGCGTTTCACCACGACTGTACTGGTTTACTGGTCCCACAGAAACAGACATCATTGTTGAAGCGCTTCGAGAACCTGAACGTCCATCTGGCCATCTAAAACTTTCTAGAATATTTTAAATTTTATTTCTAGGAGCTGGAGAGGCCAACTCATCCAATACTGAAAATCTAAGCCTCCCAGTCAAGTTTTCTTGTAAGATTCTTGCCCACCAGACACCTCGGATCCTATTGCCTTGTTCCCCCACCCTGGCTAAATCAGCAATATTTGAGTAAACAAGGTCAGTCTGTCTACAACACAAAATATACCAGCAAATACCAAATCATCTAGAATATGACGCCACGTCGCCTGTTCTAGGCAATGACTCTGTAGCGGGTACGAGGCCCTCTGTGTGTCTGACAGTCTGTGCGACGGTGCCAGGGCCGAGGGAAGCACGGGTAGGCCTGGTCGGGATGTTTACTTTTCCGGCACCGATAAACAAAGTGGCAAAATCCGCTCCGACCCTCCATGGCCGACAAAAACAGCCCGTTCCCTCCAGAAATCCCTCTTCCTGCCTCCTCCCTCCCTCTCTCCTCCTTCAGCCCCTCCATCTGGGCCGAGAATAAACAAGCTATGTGGAGAACTCTCCATCGCGCGGCCACAATAAACAAACTAAAAGGGACAAATCATCGGCAGCGAAAGGAAAGTTTAAAAAAAAAAATGAACAGCATATAGAACGTTTGGTCCAGGAAATTTCTTTAGGTTTAATATTGAAATAATATGTTTCATATTTCGATTTGTACATGAAATTGGGCAAAATCTTTTGATGTAAAAACTACATTACAGTCATGTTAGGCCTAGAATGAATTCATAATCACAGTTATATTCTGCATGTGGAGAAAGTGACTGACCATTGAAACACTTAGTTGAACACCGAGACTGTATTAAGAGAAAGGATTATACCGATGGGTTCACATGCGAATGCAAGAGGCGCAGACTAAATGAAGGATAGATAGATAGATAGCTAAATGAATAGATAGATAGATAGATAGATAGATAGATAGATAGATAGATAGATAGATAGATAGATAGATAGATAGATAGATAGATAGATAGATAGATAGATAGATAGATAGATAGATAGATTGTAAGACAGAAAGAGGGAAATAGATTGTGTGTGTGTGTGTGTATGTTTGTGTGTTAAGGGTTTTAAAGACAGAAAAGAGGCTGAAAAGACCCGGATGAAGAATATTGAAAAAAAAAGAGTAAAGGGTGTGCTGTGGGAATTGAGCGTCCTAACATTCTTGGCAATAAAACTGGAAAGTCGCATTACAAGGGAGGCAAGGGGAAGTAAACAAGGGCGCGCTTCAAGTGGAAAACAAACAAAGGCCCAAGCGAAATGACAACACAACATCCTGATGACAATAACCCCCCCCCCCCTCTCCCTCTACACACCGACGACAGCCCGGATACACTGACAGGCACACAGAATGATTTTCATTACGTTCCCCCTTGTTCAAAACGGGTGGGCTTGGGTGTACCCCTTCCCTCGTTGGAGTTTTGTAGGGTGTGAAGAAAAGGATAACAGACAAAATTTCTCTCTCTCTCTCTCTCTCTCTCTCTCTCTCTCTCTCTCTCTCTCTCTCTCTCTCTCTCTCTCTCTCTCTCTCTCTCTCTCTCTCTCTCTCTCCCTCTCTCTCTATCTCTCTATCACAATCATTATAAATAACTTCATTCTTGAACGCTCTCTATCCTGAATTGTGTAAAAAAAAAAAAGTCTAACCCCCCCCCCCCCCCCCCCCCCCCCCCCCCCCCCCCACCTACTACACAAAAACGATTTCCCCCTCTTCGGTATCAATTGATACAGAAATAAGCAAATTAAAACGAGACGGAACAATTTATTGTCTTTCTTGGTATTAAAACAGTTCATTTTACAATGTTTACAAGAAAATATCAAACCTTCTGCTGACTTCCTCTTACTTTTGATCTGACCCCACACGATTTATTCCAAATACGTAATACATGTACCAGTTTTGTAACCATGGCACGTGTCACTGTTGTTTTTGTTCACACATTTCCTGTTAAAACTACTGTTGCTGTTTGATTTAACCCTCCTCGTCTCTTTTACTCCCCATAGATATTCAAACGAGTTCAATCAACAAGGCCCATCACCAGATCTAGTAACACCATCATCGGGACCCCCCTCCCCCCAATCCTGACCCCAAACTCCAAATAACCCAACAAAAACAGCAACAAGCAGAGACACAATTATTGTACATCCACGCCCAACAAGCAAACAATATTCTGAGTACATGTGACGGTTGTGACAGCCGTAGATCTACAGTCTAACTGTCTAAGTGAGCTGTTACCGAAGTGCGCGGCAAGACCGAATTGTGCGCCACTAATCACTTTCGGGGAGTTTCCCCACGTGCACCGTAGAGCACCGTTCTCGCCCGGCGTTCACACCGCCCTCACACAAAGGAGGTGTAACCGTGTAAGGGACTCACACCGGCCTGGAGTGCCACAGCTCGCACCGCCCACACACCGCCCACGCACCGCAGACGGAGAACTCACCTACACAGACAGGCAGGCGAGAATTAGTGGTCGTGTCGACTTACAAACGATCACGGCAATGTTTGGTCTCAACACATCACCGCCGCTCATGGATTTAACAACTTTTGAAATTGGTCTTTACCAGATTGTGTCAGGTATCGAGAGGTGCAGAGCTGGGATTTCGACATGGCTAATAGGGCGTATCTTCCTTGATTAGTTCTGTCTCGTTGTTTACTACTAATACCTTGACGGCGTGAGGACCGTCTTCCCACAGACGGTTGGTTGGTTGGGTTGGTTTTACGTCCAACAGCAGCACTATATAGGCTATATTGTAGACAGGCCCCAAGACGGACGTCTGACAATTTTATGAGCTGTCACACAGGAGACAGGGCGGGGATACCATGACGCCTGTCTCAGCCGGTCACATTATACTGACACCGACCCAACCAGTAGGGAACGCAACAGCCAGGACTCGAACTCGGGACCGGCAGTGGTCCAGGGGTAGAACATCGGCTTCCCACAGACAACACTGTGGACTTCACGCGCAGAGAAGTGAGCGAACGCTTCATGAGAGCGAGGCATATCAAGGGACGCGGTTGATCGCATTTGATACAAGGTCTCCAAAAGATACATTTAAAGTGGTTTGATTTCTAGTTCTTTCTTTTCTCCACTTTTCGTTGCTGAATATTATGTAGTACTTTATGTCGCCATGGGTTTGGCAATGGCTTACTACTGCACCCGAATGCATAGGACTTCCTTGTTCAAGAGTTTTAGATAAGTAAAAACAAGCTGGGTTATCAAGTTCAATGTGTGATTGAAAAACACACAACGTTGAAGGGGCCATTTTTTCGACTTTGTTTAATCTCCGCCTCTCTCTCTCTCTCTCTCTCTCTCTCTCTCTCTCTCTCTCTCTCTCTCTCTCTCTCTCTTTCGCACTCAAAGTTTCTTGGCTAAGAAGAGGTTGTGCACAAGGTGGACCATGATACGGGGCATTTTTTTGGTCAGCGAGACGGCCAGTCCGGCAAGTACAACAAGGACAAATATGCTCCATTGGCCGGCTGTGTTTCCTGGCCAACTAAGCCAAACAGTAAACAGATAATTAATGCCTCAACACCAAAAGTAAATACACCGACAAAGGCCAACGCAAAAATCAACCCCACTTTCTCTCACTCTCGCTTTTCCCCAACTCCATGCCACACTATTTTTGTATTTCTAATTTCATGAAAATAACTGAACAGCGTCGGCGTATTCTCAAAATTTCTCTATGTCGTTGAGTCAAGTTATGTTTGTGTGTGTGCGTGTGGGAGGGGGGGGCATGGGACTTTCGGTGGCCACGATCACACTCCGCAATCAGTTTTTTGATGGCTTCTAATAATCCTACATGTATTGATCTCGCGTTGTTTAGCTTCGTTTATGCGCGGTCTGACGAAGCCAGTGACGAATCAACTGTGATTTTGTTCAAGTTAAAACAATAAAGCGTGACTTGGCAAACCCTGAACCAAAATAATCAAGCAAAAATCTGTTCTGTGTGAGGAGGTCGTAGGACGTAACCAGGCGCTGGATCCGTGTTGTTATAAGAGATCACTGCACCAACAAGCAAAACCAATTCCTCATTTCCACCCTTCTTTTCTTTTCGTAGATGAAATTTTGAGTTAAAAATGTTATTTAAATATTGGAGGAGCCCCCGAAAATTTTGAGCAAAAGTGCACCGTGTAACTCCACATATTCCGGTGCTTGGGTGTGAGTGGCGGGGGAAAGTGATGACTGGTGTTTTCGCCTAGATAAATACGATACGCCTCGCCGTGCACCCAACAACCGCTACCGATTGTTTACTAAAAGCTGCAATGCAAACTTACATCTAAACACTGGTGACGGGTGCTGGGATGCTGCAGCTGCCACGCCGGTTCAATGTTGCTGCTGCTGCTGGTGCTGCTGGTGGTTGTGGTTGTGGTAGTATAGGTAGTACACTGTATCGAGGCATGATGGTTATCACTCCCAACGATGAAGTGTCCAGTTTGAGAGTCATCTCAAAAGTCCAAAAGCTTGACCACTTGAGGCCATCCCGGCCGAGGTCAAGTCTTTGAATCAGAGCTCAAAGTATGAACCTCCAATACAAGAGACACATCTTCACCAACATCATCATCATCATTTCCACCACCTCCACCTACCAACATCCTGACCATTTCTTATTTACTTCCTTCCCCCAAGCGCCCAGAAAGGCGAGTCCGGCCTCCGGATTCAGGATATTTCCTAAGCAGCCAATTGCCATGTCCTCCACCGTGTCGCCTGTTCTACCCCAACTGCTCGTTCGGTAGATACATAATCCTTGTAAAATACTATCATCAACAGTTAATTGTGAAATTATCGAAACACGGAGTTCCTGTACTCAGAGACCGTTCTCACTGTTGGGGGTCGACACAAATCCACGCCTTGGGATCTAGCTAATACACTGCAGTAGTAATGAGAAGTACATGTAGTTCAACTCCAACTTTGGTGAAGTTCCCAGGGTAATATTGAAACAGTCAAGATACTAACAAGACAGTATTTAAAGGCTCCAATTACAGCAACCGGGACCTTTTTTTTCTCATTCTTTATTTACTCACACGACTCAATAGAAGTCCAATACGGTTACCACACCCCAGCGCGGAATGTTCGAGAATTGGCGGGTCACATTATACCGACATCTTTCTAACCAGATGTGAGAAGGTTGACACGTTTGGTCACCTTACAGTCGTATTGCTGGCCTTTAGACAACTACGCGCAACTGCAAGTATGTAAAGGATAGTGCAGAGAGGGGAACAAAGGGTACAGAAAGAAGGCTTGCGAGGAAACCGCTAACAAATCCAAGTTCAGAACACGATGGATCCATAATTATTATACATGTACTTCTCACGTGAGAAACACAATGATAACAGGGCAGGTAAACTTTCAAAATTAGTTTCAGGTGTAAAAATATACTTTTCAGATGAAAGTAATTCTTTAAAAAATGTGGGGTAAAAAAAAAGTCAGATGCAATGCATACCATGTCTACAGATTTAACCATCAACAATTTCTTCGCCTGAACCTCCTCGCAAACATCTTGTTTTCCTAATTATGGAACGTACGCTGTGAAAGTTTGTCTACCCCGAAGCACACAGTGCGTTTTGAAACAATATCCGAGCGCGCGGCTGGGACACACAGTACGTACCATACAGGGGGGGAGGGGGGGGGGGCTTCAAGAGAGCGCTTTCCGGTGTACGAAAACTGTACCCAGGGTTTGTTAGTTTTCGTCGTGTGTGTCCGGGCCGCACTCTGTTTACCTGGACCGGCTGCGCAATAATAGAACGCCAGTAATGAGAAAAATACAGCGGGAAAACCCTCAAAAGATGAAAGAAAGGGAGCTCAAATAATATATGGAAAGCTTGAGGTGCCACGCTGACAGCTTTTTGCTCACAATATAATTTTGTTTGGCGCTGGGCTGAGAAGCAACACAACAATTGTGTCAATATCGTTTCGGGGGTAACAGCGCACACAACAATTGTGTCAATATTGGTTCAGCCCCAGAAAAACACATCAACTGTGTCAACACGGGCCTGGCTCAGGCGCAGGCGTCTTGTTGTTCTTCTCCCAGGACTTGCTCATTTTTCAAAATTTTCCACTGCGATCAAGGTACATGCTGAACAATGCAGGATCCATACACACCACTTATTCTACTCCTAGTTATAAGAATGAAAGGAGGGCGGGAGTTTGGGAGATTAGAATGTGGAGAAGCCAGGCGACATTTTGGGAATGATTAAAGATCGATTGTTAGGTTTGTCCAAGGGAGGACATAAAAAGTATTATGCAAATGGAGAGAAAGAACTTTAAGATTTGATAATAAGAAACCAGTGGTAGCTGGCACCCCGGTTATTTCGTATCCTCCATACTAACTTCTTCAAATCCTTGTTTTGATAATGTTGTGTTTTGATAACGTTGTATTTTGATATCACCTTATTTTCTAGTAATTATCAACATCGATGGTTTCTTTAAGATTTCGCACAACATCGTTTATTCGCAACAGGGACCAATACAGTTCACTGCAACATAAAATACCGTTATTCATCGATAATTACATTTTATTAAAATTAAAGATTTTTTAAAATCCTAACATTGAGGACAGCAACAACTCATAGTTGCTTAAGTTACTATGCTCTCATCAACTAAAAAACTGAACAAACAAAAAACAACAACAAAAAAAACCAGAACAACAACGCACATCACTAAGGATGCAACCACAACGCATTGATTCACGTTGCTCGTACGTCAAGCCGCGTCATGCAGACTCAACCCTGCAGGACGTTCAATTTCAGGGACACTCAGACGGGTACTTCTATATAATCATATACTTTTTATTATTTTTAGCTCTTACATCATACGGTTTAGGTGGCATGCAAACAAGATGGGCTTAGGCGACAATCACATTGGTATTATATGTATCATTTCTTCTTCTTGTATTTTCACATGTTTGGCTAGGCAGTGTTAAAGACTGCGATCTATCCACCGCGACTGAATAGCTGGAGAGAGAGAGAGAGAGTGAGAGAGTGAGAGAGAGAGAGAGAGAGAGAGAGTGTGTGTGTGTGTGAGAGAGAGAGAGAGAGAGAGAGAGAGAGAGTGAGAGAGA
>RQTK01000380.1:267720-283269 GCA_003991915.1 Elysia chlorotica | reverse complement strand
ATTATTATTAGCTAATTATTAATATTAACCGTATTCACAACGATCAAGAACATCTCTTTTTTTAACAATGGTATCCAGATGAAATAAAATCACAAATGTCTATCGGGCACTGGATGGTAAAAAATAAGCCAAGAAACACGGACTGGCATTGCTGTATTTAAATCAAAGTGATGGTGGCGATGAACAACACAATCTGTCAAATTACTGGACATACAGCTGAGCTGATATGGACGATGTCGGAAATAAAGAGGGAATACTTGCTAAAAAATAGAGTATGTAGTTTAACTTTAACCATCACGGAAAAAAACTACACCCGCCGCACAGATTCCTCTTTAGAAGGCACATTAGAATTTAAACTGAGACTTCTTTAGACTAAAAAAAAACACGCACACACAATCACTGTCGAGAGAAGTGTCTGTAAACTTTTTGTGTATGATACCGGTAATCATTCCAGAACAGTACGGGTTGTGAAAGATCCCGTCACGTCTGTGGGAGAGAGAGGGGGAGAGAAAGGAGGAGTGAGAGGAGAGAGAGAGAGAGAGAGAGAGAGAGAATAGTGCATGAATCAGGTTTGTTTGTTTTGTTGCTTAGCGTCTAATGTCAGCACTATATAGACTATATTGTGGACGGCACCTACAATTAACATATGACAAATGTACGTGTTGCCATATAGAGTCAGTGCGGGGATACCATGACTTTGTCTCAGCTGGTCACATTATGACGATACCGTGCCAACCAGAAGGGGGCGAAAGCCTCGAACACGCACCTTCTGCGTCGAAGCCGATGTTTTTCCCCGCTACACACACCCAACATGCATGACTCCCCCCTAGCGCCTGAGACGGGACAGTCAGAGAGAGCTACTACGGGCCGCCACAGCCACAGTCAGACCGAGAGGAGGCGCGTCCTGCGGAAGATCTGGGGAGAGGGGGTGCAAGAGTCACTCAGTCACTGCACCTTTCGGCACCGGCGGCGGGACAGCGGCGCAACTTGGGCTGTTCCCGTGGTCTGGGAGGCGCGCACCGCGCACTAAGCGCAGCAGACAGGGGCAGACAGGCAGACAGGCAGGCGGGCGGGGTGCACGCGGGACGCTGCAAGACGCGCCCAACCGCTCATTCCCTCAGAGTCAGCGGTTACGCCGGCTAGCGGCAGGAGGCACGACCAGGCACCCGGCTACAGCCCACAGCCTGCACCCCACGACTCACACAGTCACAGTCACGGGTTCATAGAAATCTGTGGCCC
This sequence comes from Elysia chlorotica, assembly GCA_003991915.1. Lineage (NCBI taxonomy): Eukaryota > Metazoa > Mollusca > Gastropoda > Plakobranchidae > Elysia > Elysia chlorotica. The sequence continues at coordinate 282,030 of RQTK01000380.1, read as the reverse complement.
ACCCCAATCTCTCGACGTGCATGACTGAGGGCGTCCAGCCTTCCTTACACACACGTCATTTAATTGTCAGTCAAGTTCCTAAAACTTATACTTCTTGGTGCATAACTGTAGGCCTTTTTAGCGCTTATCAAAACGGAAAGTCCATGAGGGAAAATATTGATGATTACGAGAGAGAGAGAGAGAGAGAGAGAGAGAGAGAGGTGATGGGAGAGAGAGAGTATAATTTGCAATACATTGATGGCTATGCCGTCTTTGACCCCATCCTGCTTTCTCTGTACTCTCAACCACTCTCTCTCTCGTTCTGACCAATCAGAATTTCAATAAACACCATTATGCTGATGACACGCAGCTCCAAGAAATCTGTTAAAGTAGAATGTCATCACTCCCTTGTAAATTCTCTTCATGGTTGTATAAAACAGATATTTCAGCCTGGATGACGTCTAACAAACTAAAACTCAACAACAACAACAACAACAACAACAACAACAACAACAACAACAACAACAACAACAACAACAACAACAACAAAGACAGAGATCATGTTCAAAAGCACCCCCCTCCCCCCATAAAATAAAATCAATAAATTAACCATTTTCAAATATATGTGGAGAAGAGACAATTATTTCACATAGTTATTACTTATCCTAATGAATTCGAACACCACCACCGATCATCAAATTTCCTATCTTTAACAAATATGCTATCTTGAATTAAGACGAATTTCACAGATAAGACTTAAATTAAATACAGAAAGTGCCAGCAAACCAGTATGTTCCTTTATTTTATCTAGGTTAGATTAATTTAACTATCTATTAGCCTCAGCCACAGACACTAAACTGAATCAACTACAAAACCCCAGAACAACGCTGCTAGACTAATTAAAAAGATAAACAAACAAGAGTTCACCACGCCAGACCGAGTATTAAGAGAACTGTAATGGTTGCCGATGCGTAAGAGAATTAATTATAAGATAGCATCTATAACTTCCCAGTGTCTCTATCACCCAAAACTTCCTATTTACTTGAAAGACTAATTTGGTAAAAACATGATGTTCCCACCAGAAACTTAGATCAGCGCGCTGCAATCTGCTGGTAAAACCAATAAGCTTATCATGGTCAACGAGCCTTGTCATACCAGAGTGCTGACGAGTGAACAATCTTCAAACTGATTTGAAACATTTAGACTCTAGAGTTCATTACACCAGTATATATTAAGAGAACTGCAATGGCTACCATTGCGTCAGGGAATCCACGTTTATATATTATAAGCTGAAACCATGCTTTTTCCGACAGACATTTTAAAATAAGCTAAAACCTTTTCAACATTATCTATTCGCGTATTAATGAGAAGGAAATTGAATCGAATTTATAATTATCTTTCTGTCAGTATAACTATATGATTGTATTGCACTGATATATTGGTTTAGCAATACCAATATTTTTTTATTTTAACTATGTGTCAAGTTCTTATAATTGTTATTAAAGTGCACAAGTATATTTACTATGTTGTTGTTTTTTTTAGTTTTACACTAACATACCGTTATGGCAATACTACCATTTTAAATTATCATACTGCATGTAATACTTTAACTACGTAAAATTATTATTTTATTTTAAAAAATGTACATAAATTTTTAATTATAAAGCACTCTGAGCCTAAGCGCTGTAGAAATGACCTTCATTGTTGTTGTTGTTGTTGTTGTTGTTGTTGTTGTTGTTGTTGTTGTTGTTGTTGTTGCTGTTATTGTTGTTGTTGTCGTTGTTGTTGTCGTTGTCGTTGCATTATATTCTGTTTCCTAACCCATCTACCGTCAGTCCCGAAGATACCAGATAGCCTCGGTCATTCTATATATCCTGCTTTTTTTTTTTTTCATCTATCTACCGTCAATGCTACAAATATGTGATACAATAACAAAATGACAGCATACGGCACTATATAAATCATTATAAAACTTAAAATCATTTTGATTTCAGAGCCCTTCATCCCTAGCCTTGGTCTCATTTCCTTCTTTTTTAACGTCTTTCTCATAATATATCTCTGCTTTCTGTCTGTTTATTTATCCCAAACCTTCTTTACCAAATTTCCAGCCTGCAAGAGGCACCCCTCGTCTTTCACCCGCCTCTCTCTCTTGTGGTGGAGGAAAGGGGAGGGGAGAATGGAAGAAGAGGTGGTGGAGGAAAGGGGAGGAGAGAATGGAAGAAGAGGTGGTGGAGGAAAGGGAAGGGGAGAATAGAAGAAGAGGTGGTGGAGGAAAGGGGAGGGAGGAATAATGTTTTCTGTATAATAAGTTCACTTTTTGTTGACCAAAACCTCAACTACCACTTTCTTCCTTCATAATATCTATGTAATTATCATTTCGACTGACCAAGGCTGTTTTTTTTTTTCATCTGTCTACCGTCAATGTTACAATTATGTGATACAATATCAAAAGGACAACATATGTCTTTATATAAATCATTGTAAAACTTAAAATCATTTTGCTTTCAGAGCCCTTCACTCCCAGCCTCCGTCTCATTTCCTTCTTTTTAAACGTCTTTCTCATATAGATATCTCTGCATTCTATCTGTTTATTTATCCCAAACCTTCTATCCCAAATTTCCAGCCTTCAAGAGGCACCCCTCGCCTTTCACCCGCCTCTCTTTCTCTCTTTCTCTCTCTCTCTCTCCCTCTCTCTCTCTATCTCTCTCTCTCCCTCTCTCTCTATCTGTTTGTCTCGATCTCCCCCCTTCTTCCTCCCTCTATCCACCCCTTTCTCTGAAAGTCATTAGATCCGGGTACCCCCCCCCACCCCCCCAAACACACACACCATTTTCGCCATTCCCTTTGCCCCTCCGGTATTGTGGGCCGTGTTTGTTGTGGCTTGTTTGTCTACCGAGTTCATCAAGACACCATTTTCTGGCGGCGTTGACCCAACCACTTAAGACTGAGGGACGAAAAGGAAAACAGAAGTGGCGAGGCCTTCAAAGATCTCCCTCACTGGATCCTGTTGGTTCAGCTCCATATAATAGGACAGGGAAGGGGTGGGAATGTATATATCGAGGCGTAGAAAGGGAGAAAAAAAAAGGGGGGGGGATGAAATGATCATTACATAGATATTATGAAGGAAGAAAAGTGGTGGTTGAGGTTTTGGTCAACAAAAAGTGAACTTATTATACAGAAAACATTATTCCTCCCTCCCCTTTCCTCCACCACCTCTTCTTCCAAGTTCCCTCTCCTGTCCATCTTTTGGAGGCTTTCCCTCCTGCGCAATCTCTATGTCGCAGGTCAAGTCTGTTTACGCCTGTCCACCGCTTTCTCCCTCTTTCCCTTTAATTTCCCCTCCCAATCTGAACTATCAGGGATCTACTCATTGCAGAGCGTATGGACAGAGACCCCCACCCCCCAAACACTAGCAAGATTCCGTCCCGTGGGTGTTCCCAGTTTACCCCTGGATTTCTTTGCCCGCTTGCTTGTGTCTCAGTGTCTGAGGACGTTTCGAGGCGGCTGGCAACACAAGTGGCCTGGTCCCTTTATGGTCCCAGGTTTATCTAACAGCTCGGGACGGAGACAACTTTCAGTTTGTTTTGCCCACTGTTTTTGCTTTGTAGACGCCCAAACTCAATTTCATAGAGGGGAAACACATAGCAAGAGGACAACCCGGAGAGGCGCAAAGAAAAGGGGCTCTGTTTGTTTTTTCGCTCTCGGCTTACTTTCTTCTTCCTTTTGGCTGTCCCATGCTCTATTTTCTTTAAAATAAGGAGAGGGAGAGTAAATTAACATGTTGATTTAACAACGTATAGAAGGGGGAAAAAGATGGATGCTGGTGATTTTCTGAAATCTAGGGACACAACATACTGGGTTGTTGGCAAATACAAAAATAAAGGGGATGAAAGGTGGGAGATAGAAAGAAAATGAGATAGATATATAGATAGATAGATAGATAGATAGACAGACAGACAGGCAGACAGACAGACAGACAGACAGACAGACAGACAGACAGACAGATAGATAGATAGATAGATAGATAGATAGATAGATTAATAAATACAGAAAGCTGCAGAGATAAATAAGCGAGATAGACAGAGAGAACGAAAAGGAAAAGTAAAAGGTTCAATGATAGAAAAAGAATCTTTCCAATTCAGTGTAAATTAATGCATTTGAGAGTTTTATAGAGCTAAATCTCTACTAGAAAACAAAACAAAAAATATTTAAAACCATAATAGTATAATTTCCATGAAGATCATAATTGAACCTAGAGGTTGAAAAGCAGGACACATTGGGTGGTAAGAACAACGGTGCTAAAAGCTTCCCTAAGTTCAGGTTACAAATTTACAACATCGTAACGGTTAGACGTATAACCCATTCAGCATACATATATTTTCTTTCTCTTTTTGAAAGTCTTGGATGACTTTCTAAGAATTCTTTTCCGTTTGACTCTTTTTTTTAAAGTTGTTTTTGTTTTCCAATATGTATAACTAGTGTTTCGTTGCGTTAACTGTTTGGGTGAATCTTTTTACTACCGCCACACATCATTATTGTTATTATCCACACACTCTTCTATAAGGCGATAATAATAATAATTGGTTTTGCTTTTGAGCGTCGGAACCGAGGAGATGCATCGGTCGCACCAGCGATGCTGCTCCGAACTCACTGTTGGTGGGTTCCTTAACGGATGTATCGCAGATAGGTCCCAAGACCAACGTTTGACAATTATGTGTGCTGCCACACTTAACGCTTAACACCCCCTGCTAAGATATATCGCGGATAGGTCCCAGGGCCAAATTATGAGAATTCTGTGTGCTGCTCCACACTGACAGAGATACAAGGCGGAGATACAAGGACATAACTTATGTCTCAGTCGGACACATCATACGGACACCGGCCATGCAAGAAGTTTGCTTGATCGTGGGTACGAACAGGGTATCTCCTGATTGGGAGACCAACGTTCTACCACTTACGCCAACTTGCCGCCCCTCTGCCACCCACCTTCTTGTTGACATTGCCCAAGTTCAACCGCCAAAATGCATGGAAATAAAGATGATGAGGGGTACACGTTACAAGGCAATGTAGGGCGAAGAGGAAGCGATGTGTTGACTTATGTATGGCATGCGAGAAGCTACCAAAAATTTTCACCTATAGTGTCTCGAATGTATCCAAGATGACACTTCCTGGCAACAAAGGCCAAAGATATGCCAGAGAAAACATCATTAAAAAGAACCCCTCTCTCCCCTACACCCCACAAACACACACATTAAAAAATCCCACTTTGGCCATCTCCTTGGCCCAACCAACCTCCATACAAGGATCTTGAAAATCACAGGACAAAGATTGAATGTTGACGACCGCCTTTGAAAGAGCAGTCTACAAACAGATTCTTCAAGGGAAGGGACGATACCAGGACCTCTGCAAAACATGATACAAGGCGGAAAGGAGGATACAATTTAAAATGTTGAATTATTTTTTTTATTCTGTTTTTCGAGAGGAGGGTGAGGAGTGGAGAGGGAAATCGAAGATTCCAACATCATTGACAGAGACACGATATGAGTAAAGTGTTTGCACGTATGGGGTCACAATAATAACGAAAAAATCCAAACTGCGACTTATTCTTTTTTCCACCCAGTTTTATTCCCATGAATCATCTTACTATTGGTACAGTGTAACTCATCTGTATGACCCTATCTGTAGAAAACATCTTTTCCTTCTCTGAAAAAAAAACAACACACAAAAACTTTTGCATCAACCGAAATTGTGATAAAATAAGAGAAAACCTTGACTAAAACTGTTGAAGAAGAGGAATGGAAAGCGGGTACATAGAACTAGCACGTCCTGAAGCGAGAAAAACAAACAGGTTGAAACCGCGGAGGGCGCCGGGCTTGTGTACCAACCGGCAGTCCGACAAAAGCCGCAGCTCTGAGAAAATGTTATTTCACACTGTCCCGTTCCAACTTCTACTTCACTACATAGCCAACCAACCAGCGCCAACCCGACCCCCTAAAAACACATCTGTCTAACACTTTTTAATACCACCAAGCTTTAAAAAATCTGTCTCTATATTTTTTGTTTAACTTTAGCTTCCTAACAGGTTTTTTTATTTTTTATTAATGTAGATGATGACTTTCTGGCAATGTAACATCAACGTTTGTGAACATCAAAATCTATAAGTTAAGCTAATGAAAATTTGGATTTTTTAAATTCGCAAAAATTATTAAACAATGAATTAGACAAAGAGAAAAGCATACTTAGTAACAATGTCAGGTACATAAAAATCGTTAAGAATTTATTTTTTAGAATTAATTATATTTTCCCTTTAAAAACCAGTCTTGCTTCTACTAGGTCTCCTAAAGTATCCCCGAGCGAAATGAAATGTATTTCTTTTTTAACAGTCTAAATGCGAAACTTTCTCTCTCCAACTCCGCATTCAACCATGTGAATCGGATAGTGATGTTCTTATCTTTCTTAAAACTCAGGTGTCTATTTACTCCAAATCAGAACCAAAAGTCCCTCAAAACTGTCAGCCATTCTTTTCCGGTGGACTTGCAGAGATGCTAATCCAAATAGCCAAACAAGTGTCTGAAATACGTAACGCCCAATCCGCTGTTTGGACGCTCATTTAGCAGCTCTGTAGAGAAGGCTGGTAACCATAAGAGCAGCAGTTTTTAGGCTCCCCTCTGCCTGATTGATATTCTTCAAGCTGTATCCAGAGGAGATAAACTTGGTGGTGGTGTTTGTGGTGGCGGTGTTGTTGGTGGTGGTGGTTATAGTAAAGGTTGTGATGGTGAAATAATTCAATCAGAGTAGTAATATTATTACTGAATAATTCTGCAAGCTTGTCTGTTGCAGTGTTGGAAGTGAAGGATCCTCTGTTTGTTGTTTGTTGTGTGGCGTCTCCCCAAAGAACCTTAAAAACGATCTTTTAATTTATGTTTTTCGACAAAATTTACAAAATATTGACAACTGCTATAATTTTATTTTCTGAAGAAATCTTGGGGACATATTTAAGAATAAAGACGTTGAAAATTAAAACCCAGGACGAATAAGGAAACAGAATGCACAGTGATAAAATAATGCCGTGTCATAGACGTTTTTATGGGTTGAAAACAAGGAGTAAAGAAAGATCAGAGGTGTGGGTGAATGTGTGCGAGGAGAATGTGTTTACGCATTTGTGATACAATTACCAAGAGGCAAGCAGGAAAGGCAAGGCAGCAGAAATAGAAAAAAACTGGCAATGTAATGAGGCACGGGTCAACCAGAGGTCAACAGAAGAGGCAAAAGGGGGAAAGGAGGAAGGAGGGGGGGAGGGGGGGTAAGTAGGAGGTATATTATTAAACATGTGTATAGACTGTATACTAATGAGTAAGGGGGGGGGGAGAGAGAAAGTCTCTGAAGTCTGAAGTGAATCCGAAATGTTGGCAACAAGCTCCCAGCGAAAGACCCGGACTACCTGAAGAGCAGGAGACCGGGTGGGGAGTCCGAGTGCTATGAAGAGGCCAAAACTAAACATTAGCCTTGTTTACTCGCAGTTGAAGGGTAGGCCGCGGGAAGAACAAACAAATACACTGGGGCTAATGCTGAACGAGTTGTGCTGGTCCGGGAGGTATGGGGGCCGGGCTACTTGTGCTGGTCCGGGAGGAATGGGGGCCGGGCTAGTTGTGCTGGTCCGGGAGGTATGGGGGCCGGGCTACTTGTGCTGGTCCGGGAGGTTTGGGGGTTGGACTAAGCTGCCCATACTGCAGGGACGCCCCAAGTTCAACAGCCCCTTGGTGCCGCTAGGGGGACACCAGCACAGCTCCAAACCTCAAGCCAAAAAAGCGTATTTGTCGACATTTCCTTACACTGGTTTGCCTATTACTGTATACTGTGACATGTTCGGCCGTAAGTACAAAGTCGCAGTAGCTTACGACTAGTAAGAATATGCGAATAGGAAGGCTTACGACACCGTTGTACTTATGGCCCGTAGTTTGGTTGGCCGCTACGTGCTACAGGCCGGGTGCTACACATCACGAGTAGCACCAGGCAGGCAAATGGCGCGTCCACCGAGTAGACCTGCCAACCCAGCCTGTCACCAAAGTAGACTACTATAGCTGAAAACTATAACCATAATACTAACACAATACGTTTTTTTCACGTAGAGTGGGCAGGTCTGCCAGCGAGTGTTCACAGCGAATGCGCCTGTTGAAATCTATAAGATCCTTTGACGTGTAAATAAAACACTAACTCATAAAAGCGAGTTGGTTATTTTTGGGCGACATCTTAAAAGTTGGGGATATAAATTAAAATCGTTTTTGAAAACGGAAAGAAAAAACAACTAGAAACACATACTTCACGCTTTAATAGTCTATGAATCTAGCTAATTAACTAATGAAGAATCAGACACAAGAATCACTATTGTTTTAACAACCTAAAAATTATATCTTATTCTGCATATTTATAAAATGGGAAACCTGCCATGTATATAAAAAGCAGTTACGACTGAGGGTGATCTGCCTCAGTGATAGAGCGCGCGGTTTCTAATCGGAAGTCTTTTGTTCGATCCCGGATTAGACCACCTTGTGAGGCTTGTCCTCTCCTGGTTGGGTTGGTGTCCGCACAATGTGGGCAGCTGAGGCAGAAGTCCTAATATCCCCGCTCTATCTCCATGGGGCATCACATACAATTGTAAGACGTTAGTTTGGAGATGCGGTCGCAATATAACCTGTTTGGCGATGTTGGATGTCAAGCAGCTAACATGCTAAAACAAAACCATTCTTGTCCCAACACCACGACTATAAAACTTACGTCCTAGGGGTACTAGGAAAGTGTATTAATCATCGATGTGTTAACTGTTATTTGACTCTGAGACGCATTGTTGTATTTCATTGTTTTGACCAAAAAAGGAGAAGGGAAAACTCACAGCAACCTTTTTCAGGGTGATCAAATAATAGACGACAGCTGCACGAAATGTATTGACTCTGAACAAAACAAAACAAACACACAAAAGAAGAACAACAATAAATAAACATTTCGCTATGTACATGGCCCTCCTTTTTTCTCTGTGTCTCTCTCTCTCTCTCTCTCTCTCTCTCTCTCTCTCTCTCTCTCTGTCTCTCTCTCTCTCTCTCTCTCTCTCTCTCTCTCTCTCTCTCTCTGTCTCTCTCTCTCTCTCTCTCTTTTCGCTATGTACATGGCCCTCCTTTTTTCTCTGTGTCTCTCTCTTGGTACGAACTGTACACACAGTGCTGTGAACTGCCAACATAAATGTTTTCACCACTGTCATATTACAATGTCTTTTACTAACACCTGTAACAATTGATGGTCAAATGAGTTTGAATTACAAAAGATAAGATAAACGTATTTACTCAGCAGAGAAATGTAGGTTGGATATTCATTTGCACCAGCACCATTTCAGGATAAATTAAATGTATACGACTTTGAAGATATACCATTAGCTCCCCCGCCCCACAAATACACCAACCGCGGATCTAATACATGCTACAAAAGGGAACATGCCGTTGGATCATGCAAAGAAAGAGTCAAAGACATGAAAAATGACAATAAGCTGTGCATATTCCAAGATTCGTCTTTTGCTACTTCTTGTACAAATTTCTAATCCAGATCACTTAGTCGACAAGATCAAAACGCCGATTAATCAGAAACATGTCGCCAATTGTTGATGCTTTCGTGTTCAACAATAATACTTATAGATAAAAGTAAGTACAGTCAACATTTGAACAAATGTTTAGCACAGCTACAGAAAACATCAGGTACATGTGTATGTTTACTATTGTAGAGAAGAGAAATACACCAAGACACTTTTTTATTTAAAGGATATGCACGTGTTTTCTACATGAATACTAAACATCACCTCGAAATTAAATATGATATATATAGAATAGCTGTACATTGAAATCTTACTAAAATCGAAGAGATACACACGAACAATAATCCAAAAAAGAACAAAAGACAGTCATCTGGACTTTAAAAAAAATATTTGTGATAAACTTGTCTGTTTTTAAACAGCAAACAAATTGAAATTGTTTAAACGACTATAGATATATTAAAGGTACCGACGACGACGACAACGACAAAGAGAAACGAATGGTGGATCCTCTGTTCTGTATAAAAGGCAACCACAACAACGATGTAGGAAGAAGGGGCGCCGGATACGTAGAAATCCCGCTCTGGAGGCCTAGCGGTTGTTTCGGCGTCTGCATAATTTGATCGCCTAAGTCCCCGGTATCCCGATTGGGAGCCACGTCAACGAGTAACGTTTTTAGGACCTGGGAGACGTTGAACTAGCAGACAGTATTGCCATCTCTAGACAAAGATAGACAGATATGAAGTGGAAAGGCAAACAAAAATTGACTAACTCACGGACAAACATCATTAGTACTCACCAAAACTCGTGTATCAGTGTAGCCATTGACTGCAGGGTTGTGGCTCTCCACATCACTGTCGGTGTCGCTGTTGCCGCTACCACCACCATCTCTGTCCGCCTCGTGTTTCTCACTCTTCATGTTGTTGTTGTAGTGACGGATGAGATCCCCGATGGTGGGACTCACGTCTAAAGGTTGATCATCCTCCATCCCACGGTGTCCTGGGGATGAAACAGTGACAACACAAGGATTATGACTCCTCATGGTTAAACTAGGGTAAGCGTGGTGGCACCTGAGTTAAAGCATCGATTATCAGATGCAACACGTAAGGGGTTTCAGCCCCATCCAGTCACCGCCTTTTTACCTACTGGTTGGATCGGTGTCACTAATCATGTGACCAAGTTCGGCTGTCCCGCTCTAGTCACCGCTTTTTTTTTACCTTCTGGTCAGATCGGTGTCGTCCGAAACAAGATCCGAATCTCATTCAATACTAATCTAAAGTCCGCCCTACTTTGTGGCTCTGAAACATGGCGCGTGACCAAGACTATCACCACAAAACTGCAATCATTCACCAAAATATGCCTCAGAAACATCCTCAACGTTGGGTGGCCTGAAGTTGTCTCAATACAAAGAACTGTGGACCAGAGCGAAGCAAAACCCCACCGAGACAACGATAGTAAAGCGTAAATGGGGCTGGATTGGCCACTCACTGTATCCAACATCACAAGGCAATCCCTGGAGTGGAATATCCCCAAGGAAAAGAAAAGCGAACTCGGCGGAGAAGCACCGACGCACAGATAAAAGCTGCCGGTACCACATGGGCCGAGCTGAAGAGGACCAGCCAAAACCGAGTCCGGTGGAGGGAAGTTGCTGCGGCCCTATGTTCCACAAGGAATCAAGAGGCCTAAACTAAACTAAACTGGAGCGGTATCAGTGACTGACGTGAACAACCAAGTCGGGCATTCCCGCTCAAGTAACAGCTTTTTTACCTACCGGTTGGATCGGCGTCAGTGATGAGATCAACCAAGTTCGGCTAGGATAGTGCATAAGATCTACACGTGTACGACTATAAACTGACAGAGCTTCGCTTTCCACGCCCAGAGATTCAAGTACCGATAAATTGTTGTATTATTAATGTTAGAAAGCTAGGCTGGCATCATTTCGACTTGACTGCATGCAGTCTTAGCTCTTCGTCAAACGGCGTTTCTCTACACCATGCAGGGACGGGACAACTTCAACAATCATGTTCTTTTCTGTTTTGTTCCGATGTCATACAAAATTATTTTGATCTGGCTTGTAATCAGTTCTAAACGTAATGTCACTGAGGACGATTGGCCACATTAAAATTATAATACATGTACTGTATTATTTTGGAGAGGCAAACAGACCAACAGTCTGTTGTCCCCGTCTGTGTTGAAACACAGGGTTAAAGATTAAAGACTGCCATTTATAAAGGTAAATCGATGGTTTAAGGCATGAGACCACTTTATTAATTACATTAATTACTCGTATAGTAAGAAAAACAGTGAAGGGGCGGTTCGCGTTAAGTGGGTTGGCTTTCAGTGTAAGTAGAGCTGGATGCTATGTATTTTTCCACAGTGGTTAGAAGTAAGCTTTAAAAGAAAAATACCAACCCTATTCCTCTCCCATCATATTACAATATTTGAACTTTCCGAAAACTCGCCGCCATATTGCAATGGACAATTACATTTTTTCGGAATGAAAATGGATGTTCTTTGTACACTTCCGAGGACCTGTTTGTGCTTCTACGAAAATCCACAAATATCATGTGATCGGCACCGAATCGACTTGCCACTCAAAGAGGGCATGGTGTATACCACTATATCAATTAGCTCCCTCTCGGTGCTTTCTTGTTTCGATTCCAGTGACAAGGCCAAGTTGTTGCACTTGTAAAGAAAAAAATTGTTCGTGCGTGGTGTGTGTGTATGTGTGTCTTTATAATGCACAATGATATTATTCGTACGCGCAGACAGATTACTAGCTTTAACTTACTTTTACACACAAACATACTCACTGTGTGTCTGCTCTCTCTCTCCTTTCTACTACAGAGATTGGCGTGAAAACCTCCACAGGCCCAGTTGACCAGAAGCACCAGACTTTGTCAATCGGTGGCTTCTATTGAACTTTATGACTCAATCATCACTCCTTGAAGCAAGAACTTCAACAAACGGTCAGAACGACTAAAATTTACGCAATGCAGTCTTCCTCATCATCATCTTCAGTACCAGTTGGGTCTTGCTCAATAATATTATGCCTTCTGGTTGCAATTATTATTAGCAACATTTGTTGTATTGTTGTTTATTGTTCGATGCGAGGCCGAGGCGCTCCGCTGTAAAAACCTTTGTTTGTTGTATCGATTAGATTGTGACAGAAAAAAAATTGCGAAACAGAGGGGAAGGGGACATGAGTGTGTGTGTGTGTGTGTGTGTGTGTGTGTGTGTATGTGTGTGTGCGTGTGTGTGTAGGTGTCAGTGGGGCAGGGGACATGTGTGTGTGTGTGTGTGTGTGTGTGTGGGTAGGTGTATCTGGGGAAAAGGGGGTGGGTGGAGGATGGCATTATTTTTGTTTGTGTGCACAAGATCGAAGTTTATGCTTACAGAAAATCCGATCGCAAATTTTGCTTTTAAGTCCTGAATATACTTTGCACTGTTCCCGCGTGTGTGTGAGAGATAGGAAGAGAAAGAGAACGAGAGAGAGAGAGAGAGAGAGAGAGAGAGAGAGAGAAAGAGAAAGATAAAGATAGAGAGACAGAGGCAGAGAGAGGAGATAGAGAAAATGAGAGAGAGGGAAGGGGGTTATGTGTGTGAGTGTGTGCCCTTTCAAATCTACGGCGCGCGTGTTTGCAAACATAGAACAACATTTGAAAACACAAAGCATGTTGTTTTGAAAGGGTCGTTTCGTTTAGCGTTATTGGCCGTTTTTTTTTTCAAAGCTGCCTTCTTTTATTTCCCGCGCGCAAACTCGGTCGATGGAGTCTTATGTGGCGTTTATCCAACCGCTGGCATACGATTGCCTCCCTTTGTTTACTTTCCGCAATATTTTTTTCCGGCCATTATGGCAACTTGTTATTTCTTGTTGTTGGCCGGACCTTTGTCCCTTTTCAATTATTTGTTGTTGTCTTTGAATTGGCTTAATTTTATTTCATTTTCTGTTATTTCCTCATTGTTTTGACGATTTCTTACTTTGTGCTTGGTCGTTTGAGGCCTATACACTGAAATACGGTAACGATTATTGGGACTGAAGTCGGTGAAAATTGAATTTCCTACCAGTTATTGGTGTTGCAGAGAACGACAAAGTCGAATGCTGAAAGAAGACTATACATCGAATGTTTATAAAATAAACAAGTGTTGACTTTTTCTTTTTTTTTTTTTAAGAAAAAAAGCAAAACAAGTATTGGCCATGGGGCAAAAAATGTCATACATGTGCTTTAAAAATTAAGGAAAAATAACAACCGTTCTTGGATCGAAAGTGATAAGAAGAAAAGGAAGAAATAAGGGAAAAAAAGGAACACAGAAAGAAAAACAGATGGAAAGAAAAAAAGAAGAACAAGAAGAGGCGGTGGAGGGGGAAGAGTCCTAAGGCTAAAGGGCAGAAACAAAGAAAGAAATAAAGTCAATGTGATATGACTAGAAGGAAACATGATATGATGACTTGGCAAAGATGGGTTTCCAGTTTGAAGTATGTAGTCGCCATGTAGTCCTTTCCGAGCAAGAGGAGAGTAACCCAAGTGCAAAGTGTGTATATTTTCCAGCAAGGGTTGTCCAAGTGCACAATATAAAAACATTTCAGCTTTCGTATTGAAGAGGCCTGCATACAAAACTCGAATCTTACTAGCCTTCTGACATTAAAATCAAAATACCGTATACATGTACAGAATATTACTCTTCAATAAGCAGTGATAATAAATGTATGAAAAAAACAATAAATAGTGGGGTATATCTTTCTTTAATAAGAAGAA
>RQTK01000380.1:254837-264837 GCA_003991915.1 Elysia chlorotica | reverse complement strand
TGACGAGGATGACTCTGAGGATGATAACTACGACGAGGATGACTATGAGGATGATTACTATGACGAGGATGACTATGAGGATGATAACTACGACGAGGATGACTATGAGGATGATTACTATGACGAGGATGACTATGAGGATGATAACTATGACGAGGATGACTATGAGGATGATACCTATGACGAGGATGACTATGAGGTTGATAACTACGACGAGGATGACTATGAGGATGATAGCTATGACGAGGATGACTATGATGATGATAACTAGGGGACAAGGGTGAATTTCAACCGTTGCAAAAAAAAAAGAACATGTGAACATTAATGCTTTGAACGAGTTGACTTAAGTTGTTTAAAAGGAAGGAGGGAACCGGTTCAAGAGGGTGTGAGAAAAAGGGGGAAATGAGTTTAAAAAAAAAAAAAAAGAAGAACAAGAAAGATGTGCATAAAGCGAATGACAAGGGCGAAATATGATGATGATGATGATGATGATGATGATGATGATGATGATGATGATGATGATGATGATGATGATGATGATGATGATGATGATGATGGTGATGACTACGGCAACAATAATTTCGTTGATAACCGTAAAGATGATTACTGTGATAAGCACAGGAAAAATAGCAAGACTTTTAGAAATGTGAAGACAAATAGAAAAAAAGAAGAAACAAACCAATAACATTGGTAAGGACACAAACGAGAGCAAAGTTGTTAAATGTTCAACCATTTCTCTTTTGAAGGTACAGTAACTGTATTTTATGTCTAAATCGAAGACCACACATATACAATATGTATCCCATCGTCGATCGTGGGAAGTCGCATTGCTGGAGCTGATGACAGAGACATGGTTGTTTGTGTTTGTTTGTTTACCTAACCAAAGGCGGTGCATGTCAACACGTCTAACCACCTGCCTTTTTGAAATGACCTATCAAGTCTACTCATCTCATTGCTGAAAAAAAGCGTTATAATCTATGTACTTTGGTGAGTAAGTCGCGATGAGCTGGAAAAAAATAATTACAATGTGCATACATGTAAAACTTATGCACAGTAAGCCAATACATGTATTTGGAACAATCACCGTTCACAATAGCAACCATTTAAGATGCTTTTATTTCCCTAGACATGACTTGTTGTGAGGAAAATGTATTGCTGAAGCCGCCAGCAACGATAGGATTATTGGTTGGTTTGCTGTTGTTTTAGGTTTTTTTTTTATGTCTGTACGTGTGTGTGTGTGAGAGAGAGAGAGAGAGAGAGAGAGAGAGAGAGAGAGTGATTAGTTAATCTGGTTTCTTAAAGTTCAACATCCTCAAATAGATTACATTGTGGAGGGGTCTCAGGACTAGTGTCTAACAATTTTAAGTACTACCCAAGGACAGAGCGGGGATACAAGAAATCCTGTCTCGATCGGCCACATAATACTGACAACTAGCGCCGCCTATAGTTATACTGTAAAGGATGCTCTGAAACCGAGGCGTGGAGTTCTCTGTTAATTTGAACACCTAATGAAAGCACCATGAAACCATTCACATGGAAGAGTGGCAAATCTTACTCTTACACACAGAGATTTGTGTTGTCCCTCACCACGTATAAAAATTATGAAATTTAAGACCCAATCATTGAACAGTGTGAACCCTATTTTGTCCTTATATAAATTCATTGACAGTTCCAAATCTTTAACCATAGCCAATTAAAAAATGAAACAAAAAGATAAAGAAATATCTACCGTAGTCTGCAAGAGGCAATTACTTTAAAAAATCCCCAATAGCACCCTACCAAGGCGTGCACATCTATTTTTTAACGCCTTGCACCCCACCATATTCACCATGAGAGGATGTATATTTTGGGCACATGGAAAATGCATTGTACGGACAGTACCAATGATTTGCTGGAGGCCGTATTTTTTGTTATTTTATACTTATATTAATCGTATTTTCTACCACAAGAGAGTTGTCTACTAGTTAAACCAGAAGAACAGGATACAATGAGAGGATCGGCCATTATTCACCGCTGTTGATACATCACTAACAAACAGAGAGCGCAGTGTAAACAAACAGGAAAGGAAAATAAACATAATTATAGCGGAGCTGCTTGTTTACACAACATAGCGTGTCAAAAGTGACCTTTGGACCCATCAACACAAGGTTTTCCCCCTCCTTTTTTCGAAACGCAGTACATTGTATAGACAGTCCGATGAAGGTAAAGGAAGTAGATAATACATCTGAGGAAACCAACGGTAAACAACTCAGTAATGGGAAACATTAGAGCTGTCAGTGTTTCACGGTCGTTTGTAGATCTAGTGCCTTGAACTTTCTTTATAAAGAGAAATTCGAGATTTCTTTCACCATGGCCAACAAAATTATGAAGGTTTATGTGGAAGGTTGCCGCTGATGGTAAACAAATTCAGAGAAAGAAGATCACTATTTTTATTATAGGTATGTTTGTCAAAATTTGTGGAAACCCTTTTTAGTTTAAGTTTTTTTTAGAGCATGCGAGCAATAATATCAATAATTATGGTCCGTGACATGCAAACATTTGTGTTAGAAAAGCAACCTAAAAGATCTCAAAGTATGATTTCACAGACAAATCATATAAGTTCTGTTTATCCAACAATATTGTCTTCCTTTTCAAGCTAAATTGGTAGATTGTGGGATGGTAAAACTGTATAAAAGTCCCAACAGATTCTTAGCAAAATGAAACAGAAATATGAGGGTGTAAACGACTGATTCACTATTATTATTTACAAACACGCAAGCCACAAAAAACTGGGGTGTGGTAATTTATTTATTTATTTAGTGCTATAGGGATTTATTTCGCCAAGAGTTCTGTAACCTGTTTACAGGACATAGGGTCTGCTTTAGGCATGTAGTTATCAAGCCATCAAGCGTTGGCGCCACTTATGCTGGTCTTAAACAGCTAGGAAAACGGAAAAGGCATATTACATGTACAAAATGACACCAGCGTATGTCTTCGAACAAAGTGAATTTTTTCCCCCATGAGATCACAGTCGTTTCCAATTGTCAAATTATATCGGACACAGCTGTGGCGAGTGGGTGAGCTGCATAATTCTTAAGTGATGAAACTGGTAAAAACTGGTCATGACCAGACCTGGAGTCAAACCTTTGAGGTGACCAGTCTAGAGACATTAAGCATTGTCAGCGGAGACAACAACAGGAAGAGTAGTTTCTCTCTCTCTCTCTCTCTCTCGCCTCTCCTCTCTCTCTCTCTCTCTCTCTCTCTCTCAGAGAGAGAGAGAGACCCTCTCTTACACACCCACACCACATTCACAGCATCACAGCCAGCCCACAGTTAGCAGGCGAGTGGCCCAGGCTCTATACCAATAAAGTTAATGCCCGTTGATGGCAACATCGCCCGGGAGGGATCACCTGGAGATGACCATACTGCATATATAGACATACATAGGAGACGTCGACAAAGAAGACTTAGACAGCTCCAAACTGGAGTTTAAGAAGGGTCTATCTGTCATCTTCAAGTGAACTGTGATAGAACCTTACTGCTCTCAGGTCACCAGATCTCTCCGGGCGAGCGTCCCGTGACCGGCTGTGACCTCCCACCAGCTGGGATCACATCCAGGGTGACAGCATCAGACCACCGCGGGGATTAGGCCCTACTAGAGATTCTGACACGGACGCGAAAACTCTCGGAACTGTTGCAGAAAATAACAAGGATTACATGCAACGGGGAGGATACATTACAAAAGCTGGCAACCAGGTCAAAACAAGCTAACCTGTAACCTTAGGCGGAAATGCAAGCGTGCAACTGCAGGCTTCAGCCTAGTCCACTTAATCTCCCTGAGTCATATATGTAGAATGCACTCTTTCTGTCTGTGCATAGTACAATAAAAGCATTCAACTGTGCCCAGAACCCTAGGATCTTGTACATCAATAGGGCGGATGGATCAGTGACACAACTGCAGTATAGGATCCCGCCGGGTAACCTGAACACGTTAAACCCACGAAGAAAACAATGTTCGTCAGACAGCGGTGATTCAAGCTTTTTTTTTTTTTTGTTTGTTTGTTGTTTTTTTTTTCAAAGAATACAATGGAATTGGGCTGAGGTATATATCAATATTACCAAAAATTTTGTGCATGATAAAGATCTTTAGTCAATAGTATTAACTCTTCGTATCATTGTGTCTCTTTAACGTTCATAATAACTCTATCCATCATTGGGTTACATTTTCCTAATCGGTCGAAACCCTGGCATTCCTCTCTGTCTGTCCGTCTGTCTCTCTCTGTCTGTCTGTCTGTCTGTCTGTCTCTCTGTCTGTCTGTCTGTCTCTGTCTCTGTCTCTCTCTCTCCCGAAGCAGGTCACCGTGATCCCTGAGACGGACGGTATCTAGGCGGGCAAATCCCAGTGAGCCCCACTCACCATTTCTCCCGAAGCAGGTCACCATGATCCCTGAGACGGACGGTATCTAGGCGGGCAAATCCCAGTGAGCCCCATTCACTGGTCACTGAAGTCAGAGCAGTCAGGGCGGTCAAGCGCCACGAGTCAACAGTCAACAGTCAACAGTCAACAGTCAAGCCCTGGGGCCACCTTGATGCGCCAAAAATGCATCGAATTTGGACCAACAGCAGACCTCCCAGCAACCCAACGACAACTAAACAAAACAAAAGACTTACATTGGTCCTGTGCAATTAGCGTCACCTTAACAAGATGTACAGGCATCACTTAAACAGTGTCCACCACAGGATATAGCGTTTGATCTACTAACTCTATAACCCGTGGTGTCCACTGCTGTATCTGGAGTCATGGTATCCCCACCCTGTCTCTGTGTGGCAGCACATAAAATTGTCAGACCGTCTTGAGGCCCATCCACAATATAGCCTATATAGTGCTGCTGTTGACGTTAAACCAACCCAACCCATCCACTGCTGTATCTGCATCACGATTTCATAACTCGGGCGGTCTGTTCTAAGCCAGGTGTGGATGAGACACCGGCCGCCTGGGGAGGGATCAACAATGACCGGCTAGATAGAGCACAGCTCTACAGGGACGTGGCCCAAAGTGGCCCAACAACGGCCAGGCGCCCAGACTGACTTGGCCCTGCTGGGGTGTCCTGACATGCCGCAGTGGACGCGACACGGGCCGGTCACAGGCTGGTCAGGGCGTCTAGCCCTGGAGACCGCGAGGTGACCTACGGTCAAGCCTGCCTGCTTGCCTGCCAGGCTCCTGGTAGAAAATCCGGTGAGCTTAGCAGCAGACCTGCAAAACCATCTGGTTCACGTGGCGTTATTGCATCTTATTGACGATCGCCGCCGAAGATCTAAGATGGGCGTAAGTCCAGGTGAAAGCGCGCAGAGACCGTTAGACAACGGCGCGCCCATCCCCGCCTTCCTGTCAACACTAAGTGGATCAAAAACGCATTTAGATACGGAAAAATAAATCTGTGAAACGCCAGAAGCCCTAGCCCCGACACGGTCACCCAACACATAAAACAGAACACGGAATACAACAAGTCCGACAAGGGCTTCAGCCTTCTGTGACATTCTCGCGGATTATAGTGCACTGTATGCATCTTCACTTGCCTGGACTTAAAGGGATAGTATACCCTGACACGGCATTAATATGTGATTATTTTTGTCAACAATCGAGTCTAAGATTATTTTTATGATAATATTTTGTCGACATAATCCTCGCATAGGACTGAGAGGGGTATAGGCCATAAAGTTAACATTAGAGACAATCGCTGAAGATTGTGTTACTTAAGCTTGCAAATATTACAGACGGTGGATGGCAACGGCATTAACAAGCGTAACTAAAGATGGCAGTAAAGTTTTCACGATCATCCTCAGTATAACAATAAACTTGAGTTGGGTTGGTTTAACACCCAACATCAGCACCATACAGGCTTATTTTATTTGTGGATGGGTTCCAAGGTTGGCGTCTAACATATGTATGTGCTGCTACACACGAGAAAGGGCGGGAATACCCTGACTCCTGTCTCAGTCGATCACATTAGACTGTTGTTGAGTTGGTTTAACGTCCAACATCAGCACTATATAGAATATATAGTGGACGGGCCCCAAGACTGACGTCTGACAATTTTATGTGCTGCCACACATGAGACAGGATGGGGATACCATGACTCCTGACTCAGCTGGTCACATTAAACTGACACAGACCCAACCAGTAGAGAGCGAAATCGCCCGGACTCGGGGCCCCCGGGGGGGGGGGGGAGGGTTTAATCTGACTGCGGTTGGGTTGGTCATCTCCCGCTTTAGCAGACCAAGCTTGGTGTGTATGGAGGACGCAACCTTCGGCCACAAAATGGGTTCACGATATCGCGGGGGATATTATTATTACTACTATTACTATTATTATGATTATTCTGATCATGATTATTATGATTATTATTATTATTATATAATAATAATAATAATAATAATAATAATAAGTGTCATCATAATTGAGACAGACAGACAGACATAGAGATAGAGACAGGAGAGGAGCAGACAGACAAAGAGATAGAGAGAAAATCTTTTCAAGTCATGTCTCTGACAGTTTTCATGTGAGTTCCAATATAATAATATACCACAGTCTAAGTGGGGCATATGTCTGTACTTTTACTTTTGTACGAATAAACAATGTTTGTCACACATTGAAAAAAAACATGCACGTCTATTGAACCAGCCATTCCGTGTACCGACAACCTTTAGGTAAACATCACTAAGTCTTGTCTGGGATTTATTGCACTGGGTCCACCAGGCAGCTCAGCGTTGGAGACCGTCATGTAAGCAGAAGGTGCGAGGTTTGAACCCTTGTTTGTTAATAGGACTTTTGGTGGCACAGTTTTGTCCCACTTGACTTGATAAAGCGTGTTCTCTATAGAGGGAGAGAGAAAATTCTCTCCGGGTTTAACGTCTCCTACGTTCCCTTGGGGGATCCTATACTGCGACAGAATTGCTTTTTTAAACCTATGGAGCGTTAAACTCAAAGTTTACTTTTATTGAGAGTCAAGATTAAACCCTCGGTCTCCGATCTTGCTTTATACAGGACAGTACAGCCACGACCTCAACGAGTTCTTTTCAGTTGAGTTGGTTGTTTAACTCCAGCATTAGCACAACATTGTATATGTTAAACTGGTGACAGGGCCCGTGAGTAACGTCTGACAATTTCACACACAGACAGTGCGGGGATATCGGAACTTCTGTCTCAACCGGTTACATTAGACTGACACCGATCCAACCAATCAGGGAATAAATCAGACCAATAATTTTTGTCCGATCGGTGGTTTCGAACCAAGGACCCGGGATCCTGTTCTGCAAAGATCAGTCTCGCGATCTCTCCATCTTGATGATGAAACGGCTTTTATGTATTAAATATTTTGCCCAGGGATAGGGCAGCGTGAAGCAAAGGGCATTGATTTTTTTTCTTACGGAGGACACTATTATTAGTACAATCCAATTCCCAGTGACCGAAGTAAACACATTTACGTCCACAGAGAAAGTGCGGGAATATTATGACTCGGTTGGCCTTATCATTATACAAACACCGATCCAACCATTCGGAGACGAAATTGGACAAATAAAGATTTGACCGATTGTAGGTTTGGGCACCTCTCGGTTGGGAGACCAACGCTCTACCGCTTGGGCCAGTTGACCCCCACCAGAGGGCCAGGCAGGCAGACCGATAATAAGATAGCAAAGGAAAAAGAGAGAAAAGACGGCAGGAGAATTGTAATGTCCATTCCACTTGAGGCGCACAATCCTGGATTATGTGCTTTAACGTAAGCAACAACACATTACCATGCAGTCGACTGACCCCTCTGACCCTTTGACCTGCTCCGTTTGTGACCTTAGCAGGCGGACAATATAAAATGAATAGTAACGGTAATGTAGCCGCTGATCTTGTCTTCTCTTCCCTTCAAACACGCAACCACTCACACATATATACAACAGTCTTTGGTGAACCCTACCTTATTTCTCTCACCATTATTTTTTTAATTCATTGTAAACACTGTTTTGAACATACATATACAGACTGGTGCTGTGGGTATGATTTTTAGAGCATAATTAAATAAAGAGAATAATCAGTGTAGGTTCTTTTTAACGCATAAACACACCGAAATGACGAGACTTTGGGTTTGAGCGAATCCATCATGGATGTTCTTTTGAACACCATCATGGCAAGACTGTGTACATCTCTTGATATTTGAATAGACCTCCCCCACACCCCCCAAACAAAAAACTAACAAACAAAAACAAGAAAAAAAACAAAAAATAAGAAATATCTATGGTTTCTTACAATAATGTTTCCTTCTATTCCCGGGATATCAGCTTTGCGGTTGAACGTCTTGACAAGTGTTTCGTCTCTTAATGTCTAAATAATTCAGAATCGATTTAATAGAAAAACGGAATATTATGGATATAAAATAATTTCCTTTTGCTCCTTCTCCACCAAGTTGGATGTCTCACCTCTTAACTTATTTACGCTTGTTATTGTTTTTATTTAAATGGTAATGATACTGGTTACAAGTTTTAAATCCTGAACAATCGGACAATTACAAAATATGATTTCATTTCCCTCTTCGTGTATCAAGTTTACTTCAATGCCGTGACTTGTGGATGCCTTTTCAAGCATGCATCTCTATGGTTGTGATAAAGTTCAAGGGTAGTTTTATTTGTTTCCTCCAGTGTGGATGTATATGTGTACCGAGTTTGCTGTAGAGCGTCTGGGTTTGAATTTCGTTTCTTTTTCTAAAAACTCTTCAACGAACAGCTTTAATGTGAATAACTCTAAGTATCAAATTATAGAATTGTTAACTTTTGTTCTTCGTATATCAAGTTTGTTGTTTTATCGCCTTGACTTGTGTATGTCTTTTACACAATGAATGTTTGGAAAAGTTCTGACCCAGCTTAAAAGCTGAAAGACATGTGCAAATGGATGTATCGAATATGTTCCATGTTGATCTCGACATATCAAATCTATTTTTAACGTCTCTGCTTTCAGCGTAATGGTACAATGGGTGAGAGTGGAGAAAAGATAAGGCGTGTTGTTTCAAGGTGTTCAAACTAGGATCCGGTGTGGAAAGTTCATCAGCGTTTTAACAACGCTGAGCTCATGAGCTGCTGTCTACACTCTCGATTTAGAAACCAACAAACAGAGATAAGGGCCTCTATTTCTGTAGTTTCTTAGGATGAAAACAAAGTTTCGCCAGAGACTCTTAAGCCTTGTCAAGAACACTAGTTAAAATTTGAAACAGTTACTGTAACCGACGAAGAAAGGGTAGAAATATTTAGCAGTGACAGAGGTTTGAGAAGACAGGCGACGAGGCCAAAATATTTTGGTAGTGAATGATAAGATAGAAGGAAAAGAGAGAGCAGAAAGAGAGAGAGAGAGAGAGAGAGAGAGAGAGAGAGAGAGAGAGAGAGAGAGAGAGGCGGGGGCGAAACACGGACCGAGGCAGAAAGAGTAAAAGAGATACAGTGAGTGTTGATATGAAAATGGATGAATTTTTTTAAAAAGAGAGAAAGAGAGAGTTATAAACATTATTAGCTAGCAAATAAAACGGATTAAAAAGGCTGGCCGAGAGTGGATAGGGTGATGGTGGAGGAAACAGGAGCGGAAATGTATAAACAATCATTCAAGAATTAAGGCAGTGAGATGGGTCGGAACATTCACGTGAAGGGGGGAATGTAATTTTGTAAACGCTAAAGGCTGGAAGGGGGGGGGGGTAAATTTTGCGAATCATAGCGTTGGAAGCAAGTTATGAACCGGGCGAGGAAACAACACTAGACAGAACACAGCACAACAACCAAGCAAGCGTTCAAAAATGTCGAGTTGTTTATATTACAAGTAGGGGCCTTTGAGAAGATAGCAATCCGTCGCCTGGCAACCGCCACAAACAACCGATGTAAACAACGGGGCCGGCGCCCCGTGACAAGGCTAAAGTAAACAAGCGTTTGTTTATGAATAGTGTGGCACGGTTGTTTAGAACAACATCCTCATCTGAAAGGGGAGGAGAAAGAG
>RQTK01000380.1:226776-254747 GCA_003991915.1 Elysia chlorotica | reverse complement strand
GGGGGGGGGGGCGATACGCGTACTGGCCCCCGAGAACAACATCCTCATCTGAAGAGGGGAGTATAGAGACCAGAGCATGGCGGGGGCGATACTCGCACTGGCAAAACTCTCCAGTAAGCAAGCTATGGGAGTTCTGGCCTTAACCTCCACTGGAGGAAAATAATGTAAAGAGTGAGGGAGGGAATTGTGCTTTTTTTTAGGGGAGGGAGGGAATTGTGCTATTTCCCTTTTATATTTTAGTGAAAGATGGATATGAAGGCCGAGTACTACCGCGAAATGCCATCTGCGAACATCCCGCATCTTTGTAATGAAGGAGAAAACAGACACATTTTTTTATTGTTCATAGAGCGTGTCTGGGATTTCCCATTATTTTCTACAAGCCGCTGATAGGCATTCTTCATGTTTGTTTGTTTTTTTCCTTTTCGTAAAAATAGTATGAATGGAAAATGAACAAAGAAAACGCCTGACTTCGAGCTATCTAGTCCTGTAGCGCCTGACTTCGAGCTATCTAGTCCTGTAGCGCCTGACTTCGAGCTATCTAGTCCTGTAGGGCCTATGCTTCTTTAGTGCAGTACCCCCGTTAACGTCTACGAAGTCTTAAAAAGGGAGAGATAGATAGGATATCAAACGTGTGCCTTTTAGAAGAACATTGCACACACACACACACAACAAAAACAACAGAAAGAAATGGTGGTGGGGGGAATCGTCATGGCATTTTACATTATGAGGAAATACAATGCAAGTGTACTCAAAAGACGACTAGACTGTAGCAATACAATAATTACATGTATTGGTACATGTAATGTTGTCGATGAATTTTTAAGATGATTAAAATTGGTACATGTAATGTTGTCGATGAATTTTTAAGATGAGGTTCGTAATTAAAAAACAAATAAAACAACAACAAAAAACGTGTTCAGTTTGTTTCTCTTCAAGGGTGTCAGCTACAATACATTCAAAATGAGTGACAGTTATTGACTTGAAGTTGGTGGAAGTTAAGTGTTGTATAGTAAGTATAGTGTGCTGTGCTAAACATGGCCTTGAGCTACGGGAAGAAAACAAAAAAGTAGTTTCGTTCTGGCTTCTCCCCCTTCCTCCCCTTTTTTACTGTTCATTCAGCGTGCAAATTTGACCCACATCGGAAGTAGGTCAAGTGGAACTTTGACACGCATGCTTGCCCGAGAGAGACAAATAGAGAGAGAGAGAGAGAGAGAGAGAGAGAGAGAGAGAGAGAGAGAGAGAGAGACAGACAGACAGACAGACAGAGAGAGAGAAATCGACAAACAAACAAAAACACAATAAGATAGAAAAAACGATACAAAGGTTTGAAAAACGAAATCACTAAATGTGCACAATGAACATAACAACACAAGGCGTCGGTGTGTACAGCATCTCGGTACACTGGGTCACGGAAAATCAGACAAGCAGACTTGGACACGCATCTCCGAGCAGAAAACTGGGCTAACCCAGGCCCTACTGGCGGTGACAAAAACTCACTCAGTAGTTAGACTACGTTGTACTAGTAAAACTACCACTGTAGCATGAGCAGCTGCTGCCGCTGCTGCTTGCTCTCTCTCTCTCCCGGCTCAGTAACAACTACAACAACGGGCCGATTAATTTCAGCACCCTTTGTAGAGCAGCTTCACTGTTCACACACCGCTGGTAAAGTGGTAGCGCCTGGTATTGAGTGGTAAAAACGTTACCGGTACGCCGGCTGTATCAGCTGTTCGACACTCTAAAAGTGTAACACGCTCATAGACAGGTGAATTGAATTACAAAGACAAATCAAATCTACACTGCACGTGATATTAAAAAACGGTACCAAATATTGAATTAATGAAACTGAAATGTAGTTATAAACACTAAAGACTAAAGCTTTTAATTATTTTGTGATGTGTATTTGGCGACAGAACAAAACAAAAAAAACACAAAAAACAAAACAAACACAGAAAAAAGATACATATTGCAACATAAAGAGTAGTTCGCATTGAAAATAATGTACATTTCGGTCAGCATTACTTAATTAATCTGGGCATTCAAAAAAAAAAAAACAATCGTTCAGGGTGCTACATGTACATGCGTATACCTCTAGTTCGACCCATAAAGTCATGAGTTCTACTGACAGTTTGAACAAAACACAAGAACCACGATTTAAGTTTGGAAATTAAAATAAATAAATAATTAAAAAAAAACACTCATCATATAAACAGCAGAATTTTTCATTGAAATTTAATTGAACTTTGCAAAACAACACATGTATTCAATCGCACCACTGATTAAATAATTTTATTTTTGAACTGATAATGCACAACATCGATTGCCGCTGCAAGTTATAAGATCTCTGCGAGAGATAGAGAGGGAGAGAGAGAGAGAGAGAGAGAGAGAGAGAGAGAGAGAGAGAGAGAGAGAGGGGAGTGAGGGAGAGTGAGGAGGAGGGGGACGTATAGGCTTCAATGTTCGCTGCTTTCGAGCTTAAATCAACAGAGGGGTTGTTTTGAATTTCTGGTTTATTTATTATTTTGTTTTTGTTTGTTTGCAAAATATCAATATCATCCAATCGCGTCCCTCTGCTGTCACAAAGCGAACGTTTGTTGTAGTTGACTGGTGTGCTGTCCCTTCCACTTCTAGCGAGGAAAGCTTCGACAAAGAAGACCAAGAGCTTCGGTGAGAGAGAGAGAGAGGGGGGAGTTAGGAGAGAGGGAGTGATATTGAGAGAGAGAGAGAGTACGAGATTAGAGAGATGAAGGAGAGGGAGAGACAATAAAGCTATAGAGAGTGTGAGTATGTGTGTGTGTGTGTGTGAAAGAGATAGATAGGGAGAGAGAGAGAGAAAAAAGAGACAAGAGAGATGAAGGAGAGAGAGAGAGAGAGAGAGAGAGAGAGAGAGAGAGAGAGGCAGAGAGAGACAGAGAGAGAGAGAGAGAGAGAGAGAGAAGAGAGAAGAGAGAGAGAGAGAGAGAGAGAGAGAGAGAGAAGAGAGAGACAGAGAGAGAGAGAGAGAGAGAGAGAGAGAGAGAGAGAGAGAGAGAGAGAGAGAGAAAGGAGAGTGTTCAGTTATAGGCGATGCTACTATTTTAGGGGGAAAGGGCTGATTGTATTTGTAGAGCTTCAGACAGAAACGTAAACAACAATAACTGGTCCGGACCATGGGCAGTCTGCCTCCTCTTATTTCCTCCCTCTTCCTCCCAACCAAGCTCTGCTACCCCATGGTGTGAGTTGAGGAAAAGGAGGCTGGGCAGGGGTACACTGGTCAAAACCCGGACTAGCCAGGCACAGGAGACCAGGAGAGGGGGGTGGGGTGGGGGATAGAGGTTCCCATCAGTCGGACAGCCCCACAAGCATTTCTAGAATGTAAACATGCCCAGATAAGACAAACAAAATACCCAGAGTGGAAGGAGAGATATACGTGGGTGAAACTAGAAACGTATTGAACTTGAAGTCACAAGAAGGTTTGTGATAGACTGACACTACTTTGTGATTGACCTATTAAATTTTACTATTCTAAAGTATATGAATCGTAAAAACAAATAGATCTTGTTGGTGTAACAAAGTAAAATACAATTTAAAAAAAGAAACAAAGAAAGCAAGAACATAATATTATTTACTTGATACTCGACTCACAATATTTCCAAACATTTGGAGCTTCTATTACTTTAAAGAGTGAATTAAATCATTCCGTTGTGGTATAATGGGGCATGAACTCGTAAGTAAGGGGATGTAAAGAAGTTCAGATAGGGCAAGAGAAAAATTGGGAAAATTACAGAGAGAAGAGGATGGAGGGAAATACAAATATATCTACACCACTTTCAGAGTCATTGCATGTGAAAAATGAGAGAGAGAGAGAGAGAGAGAGAGAGAGAGAGAGAGAGAGAGAGGAGAAATGAGCTACTGCTTCGCAAAGATCGAATGAAGGCAACAAGACAAATTTAATATTCTGATAACTTACAAGTAAAGTACACGTAGCCTACTAGGCCTATTAGTTACAGATCAGACGGCTGGTCATTACGTACAGCCATTACTTAAATAAGAAACATCACATTGGTTGGTTTCTACGGAGACCATTCACCATATAACATTTTCTCCTCCATCATATAAAACAAAATAATTAGATATTAAAAACACTCTACATTGAACATTAGTTACTATAATGCGTTAATTGATACTTTTTTTTTATCTCCACACAAAACTTTGTGGATTTTGAAAGATGAAGTTTTCCCAAATTATTTGATACCGGTACTACACTTAACTACGTACAACATATTATGTGTTTAAATTATTTAAAAATAATATCCCAATCATAATTGCATGTATTCATAAAAGCACTAACATTCTTGTACACACGACTGGGTGCACTCAGGATGGCCTCGACCCCGAGGACAAAAATAGGAGATTAGCAGAGAGTAGGCCATTGGAACACACACAACAGAGCGCTGGCATGCAAAGGGCAAAAGTCATGCACGCCTCTTTCTGGACTCGACCTACACTTTCATATAAAAAAAATACAAAAAAATAACACGTGCGTGACCCAGACCGGTCAAGCATAAACTCTAGCAGAATTTGAAAAAGAAGTAAATTATTTACTCACCATAGACACTGAAAAGAAATCTTGTAATGGGCTAAAACCACCAATATTTCCTCGTTAAATTTAAAAATCCAAGGGTCCCGTTCGATCGTGTTCAGTAAAAGCCAAGCCCCCAAGAATTCGGGGACACAACACTGGTGTAAATAAAAACAGATTCATACGCAGTCGTAAACATGCTGTGAAATCTTGCTCAGGCGGAACAGTTACTTTTTCGATAATATAATGTGAATAAAATTAACTCGATGCATTCAAAGTGTTAATGGTGATACTAATTTATGCATAAAAATCGATAATAAACCATATGCGGGTAAAAGCTAAACATTTTTGTGTGAACATTTAGGAATGTTTGCTGTCGCGCATGGGACTTGTTTTCTCTAGGAGTGAGGCGGCTCTCATTGGTGACGTCACGGCACCTGCTGCGAAAAGAAAACAGAAACGCTCAAACAAAGCACAGGGAGTCAGGGACTCTAGGCCAAAGACAGTACATGTATAGTACTTTTCAATAGTAGTGCTCTAGGCTTATTCATTTTAACAACTTTGGACTCGCTCTCTAGCTGTTTCTCTGAAATAATTTAAGAGGCGTATCATTAGGTGATTTTATTGATTCAAAAACAACATAAAATTGCATAGGCCTACATAAAAAAAAATTAATAAACTTCGAAGAGATTCATTTTCACACACACACATACACCATCAAAAGGAAAAAAAAAAATTAAAAGTCAAACAAAACTTCCACAGTAGTCTTCATCCGTTGTTTCATTTCCTTACTCATCCTTTAATTCAATTTAGAAAAATAGGTTTTAAGTCTAAACAGGGCCTAAAGATCCCGGTCCTCTTTCGGTGTTTTTTTTTTTTTTTTTTTTTCTTCATTTGTTTTGTTGTTGTTTTTTTTTTTTTTTTTTTTTGTTGTTTGTTTGTTTTAAATTTTTTTAAATTTTAATGTGTTTTCCTATCATCCCAACCAAAATTAAAAAGGACAGTAAGAAGAAAAGGAAGAAAAGAACATGATGCCATGCGCCCCCCCCCCCCCCCCCCTTTTTTTCCTCCCTTTCTCTCTCTCTCTGTCTGTCTGTCTGTCTCTCTCTCTCTCTCTCTCTCTCTCTCTCTCTCTCTCTCTGTCTCTGTCTCTCTCTGTCTCTCTGTCTGTCTGTCTCTCTGTCTCTCTCTGTCTGTCTGTCTGTCTGTCTCTCTCTCTCTCTCTCTCTCTCTCTCTCTCTCTCTCTCACACACACACACACACAGCAGGAGAATGTTGCAGTAAGTCACTAATTCCATTTTTTATTGCAACCGCACTCAACCCACCCATTAAAATATAAGTAGGCATTCATTTACATTGGTAAGTTGGTTGGTATAAAATTTTTAAGTCCATGAAATTTAAACTAGGGTGTGAACATTCTAACACGCTTGTTAATGCGTCGTTCAGGCTGTTTAGATCTATTGCAGTGCCTTACTGCATAAATGGTTAGCTTTTGGGAAACATTTTTAGCTGCAAAATTGTTCTTTATTGAGAAAATAAGTATGTCTATAAGTAGACTCCAATTGGATTATTCTTGAACAAACTCACTCAACAAACAAAAAGCATTCATTTTTTAATAATAAGACCGTGAATAACTGCTCCTACGATATTTAAATGTTTCTTTAAATCACATTTTTTCAAACACAATTAAATAACTAGAATTACAAGATAGAACCTAACTAAAAATACATAAAACAGTACGTATTGTAGATCTCTTCATTTTTTTTTTTCCTTCAATGACTCCGATTGCTAATCATTAGTAGAAAGTGCCAAGGGGAGTTACCCTTTTAAAATAGTTCTGCTTTCTCTTCAAAAGACTAGTTTCAGTTTCAGTTTTACTCAGCTTTTTATTTTTGTCCAGAGATGCGATAGACCGTTAGTTCCTTTAACTGGCTTACCCCTTGACCATATATACAAAAACCCATGCCACAGATTTGCCTGGCGAAATTTAATACTTTCTGACGATAATCTAAATAAAATCGATTTGATTCTCATTGAGATCCAATTGTATGAGATATTATCACAAGTAAGCCCATCGCAAATGTTGTGTCAAGGTAGACTCTACCTTCTCAGTTTAGTATCTATACTAAAGATCTAGATCTAGACTCTAGACTAGATCTAGATCTAGATTAATTACCGCAACCGGGGGCATTTAACACCACATTTTATTACATGTGCACTTAATTTCATTTTTTTAGAACTTGAATATTATGAAAATGGAAAGTGCCATATTAGATCTAAATTAGGATCTATATGAAAATGAAAAGTGTCATCGACATTCACCACATTGTATGTTTGATTAATTTAAAAGATCTAAGGGGTAGAGCTAGATCTCTCTCCCTCTCTCCCCACACGTTAAACTTTTACTGTTTTCTTCTTATTATCTATTATTTTTCTTTTGCGCAGGGAAAACGTTCATAATAGTCCAAATCAGAGCTTAAAAGTTCAGCAGGCTATCAAAACGTTTCATACAGATTCGTGTTCACATTTCAAATCAAATTTCAATCACTTAATTTTGAAATTTCCCAATTAAATGACCAAACTTTTAAAAAGTTTCTTCTTTTGATTTTGAGACTAGGGGAAGATCCAGCCTTGTGAAAAAGTTGTAAAAAGACTCTTTGGTTACGGCGTACATGCAGGTCTAATCTATGGTTTCCAGAACTGATTTATTACATTGTTATTTTAATTTTGGTTGTGACTTGTTGAGGTCTTTTAGTTAGAGGGCCTATTGTTTAAATAAAGTGAGTGAGACTTAGATCTGTAATGCCTTTTATTCATTGATTAATTCTTACACTAAAAAGTGACAATTTATCATTTTAATAAAGGCTAGATCTAGATCTAATTAGGAGTGTTACAACACATAGTCTTAAAAAAAAATTGAAGAGCTCATTGTCTGCAGCTAATTCTGGATATCTTGCCTTGGGGTTACAATGTCATCTATATAGGATCTCTCTTGAGACCTAGATCTATAAATGAGGCGTTAAACTAGCCTAGGAATAAGCTTTCCATTGTATCACCAAATTGTAAACTCTCTCTCTAAAAAAAATTTACATCAAAACCATTGTTGCATGAGGGTTATGTTTGTGTACTATTTTCTAACAAGTCAGATTTTGCCAAATTTGCAAACATTTTATAAATATTTGCTGAAGACCTAAAATCTACGGTCACAAAAACACGGACCACAGGGATATGCAGAAATTAGGTTACTGATATTGGTGATTAGAGCGAGTTAAATATACTGGAAAACTCATGTAGTAAAAATTCTAATCCCAAAACCCAAGACAAAATGTGTGATCTAACAGAATCTAATCAGGCTTGCAAGTTACTTAAAAGACAAAACCCTCCACTATGTATTGATAATTTATTTCACTCCAATTCTACCCACCTCTTTGTTTTATAGAATTCAGAACGATCTGTACAGCGCTATCTTCTTCAGTCTTCAGATGATCATGGACAAGGATTCTGATATGGTAAAAGACCAACACCAAAAGTTGTCTGGAGTCATCAAAGGCCTACACAAACAGTTGCGCCGGGCATACAGGGAAAGTAAGTTCATTAAAGTAAAGGAAAGTATGGTCCCATGCTCTTTCACAGAGGGTTGGGGAACCAAAAGTTGGTGTCCTGATTAGCGGTTGCCATTACTTTCTGCAATGCAATAATTTTACTGTCTCAAGAGAGTCAGCTACCCATTCCGTGCTGGGATGACACAGAGGGCATTAAACAACAGTTGTTTACTATTTGGTCCGGACTAGAGTTTCTAGTGTCTAATCTATCAAGGTTGATCTCTAGATGACAGCTGATCATATCACTTGATTGTCCTCAGGCGATGGTGACCACGTGTCGGTGTGGGAGCGCCACATCAAAGACTCTGCCAGAATGGAGCGCTATGCTCAAGCCATGCATCAACTGGCCACTCAGCACTGGTCCGTCCACCCAGACACTCGCATTCAGTGGTGCCGTCAAGCTGCTCTGGAATACTTCTTTGGCGGAGGAATTCATCTTGCCTTGGAAAAGGATATGAAGAGAAAGATGCGGCAGTGTCTTTCAAAGGTGTGTTTGTGTGTGTGCAAAGAATAATTTATGCCTCTGAACATATACCAATATACATTTTATTGCTTTTGAAGAGGAGAGGTTTTGAAGTTTTTTTTACTTTCCGAAAGATGTATTACAAGTAATATTTTCATTGGAGTGTCTATTTGGACCATGTGGTTGAAATAGTCCAGGAGCTATTTGCACCATGCAGTGCCAAACTACTGCTTCCCGGTTGACTGAAATAACCATAAATTGTCTTTCAGACCTGAGCTTATAAATGGAAAAGCCGCCAACCGGTGATCATTAAGTGACAAAAGTCGCTGACTAGCCTTTACGCAATCGTTGCCTTAAGTGCTCTTTACCATTGGTGGCTGAATTTTCATTCCTTTATGATTCATGATATACCATCAAATGATAATTTAATGTAACTAAGCTAATATTTTTGTTCGAAGAATCAGACATATTCTAGCTTCACCCCCATATGTTATAGATCTAATTTAGATGTACATAATTCTTAAAAAAGGCCCTCAAAACGGAGTGTTTTTAGTTCCCAGAGACAACTTGGGTTACAACAAAATTAAGAATTTACTGATTTTAATGTTGAACTAAAACAAAACAAAAAAATTAACACAAAAGCTTGCCCCACACACTATCGGCTCTTAATGCTATTACTTTTAGTTTCAATAATAATGGTTTTTATGTGCTTGTTCTGAACACAAACAAAGGGCGATCCTTGTGAAGTACAACAGATACTGATAGTCATACCAATAATTTCTTAGTTTTGCTCAACATTACTGTAACCTTCAATTCTCATTATTTTTCTACATCTAGTTTGAAAATGTATATAGTCTAGTGAAGAAAGAGAAATATGGCTTGTACTATTAAAGTTCATATACATAGGCTGCCTTGTAAATGAGCCATCTGTGTCTAGAGCTACAAAGAAGAAATTTACAGGCTGAAGTCATATGGTGCTACTGCTATAACTTCTGCCTATTGTTTAAAAATAGGCTGTGACTTTGCTTCTATCCACTGAATTCCTTTGATATTTGTAGAGAAAAAATAACCAGGCAACTTGCTTCTGACATAATTTTAATTCATTTTTGGTTCATATTAATTATGTGGAGTAAGATAGTGTGTGTTTAGAGGGATTTATTGGCTCATACCTTTTTATTTCTCTTCACAAATTTTTTAAAATCTGTTCCAGTCTCATATACATTTTTTTTTTTTTTTACACACTTGTCCCAAACTCAAAGGAAATGATTTAAAGAATGTGAATTT
This sequence comes from Elysia chlorotica, assembly GCA_003991915.1. Lineage (NCBI taxonomy): Eukaryota > Metazoa > Mollusca > Gastropoda > Plakobranchidae > Elysia > Elysia chlorotica. The sequence goes on along the minus strand of RQTK01000380.1, from coordinate 244,839 downwards.
AATTTGTTGCACATTGTGAATTTTCTCTTTCAAAGATGGCATAAGAATTTTACTGAATAAAAATGTAAAAACAATTATTTTGGCGGGTTTCTTTGCTTGTGCTTTAAGTTATTCAAAATCCAGATGTTTGTTTTTTTTGTGTAAGAAAGAAGTTTTTAACGAAAACAATTTTTAAATGTTGCAAAACAGAGAAAATCTTGTCTCTTGTCTCTTTAAAGTTTTAGATTGAGAAATCTTAGGGGCATTTTCATTTGCTTTACTCTCTATCTCTCTCTATTTAACTGTAATAGAACAGTTTCCCAAAATGTATCATCAAAGACTATAATTTTCATTTTCCTTTCTACTTTAGACCCCCACAGATCTCACAAACCACACATTGAAGGAATTTGGCACCTGCACTTCTGAAGATGAAATCAAGAACAATTTTGAAGAGGAAATGCAACAGGTGCGAGAGAATATGTAAGTATATGATAAGAAATGTACCTAAAGTTCCTTAATGTGTGCTAATTATAATCAATATATAAATTGAAGGGTTTTTTCCTATATGAGTCGAAGGTATTCTTATACAAAAATAGATTTAGGATTGTTTGGATTGTTGTTGTTTTTTTCTTACATTCCCATTGTAAGTATTGGTCCAACTTGCAAGGCAAAGAGAGAGAGAGAGAGAGAGTACAGATACCAGACTCCTGTCTCAGCTGGTCACAATATACTGACACCAATCCAGCCGAGGACTGCAAGATGTTTGGGGGCTTTTGGTATGATACCCTACCCCCTCCCCCTGACTAGAGGGGGCGCGGTGGCCCTGAGATAGAACATCGGCTTCTGACGCATAAGGTTCGAGGTTCGAGCCCTGGCGATTACACTCCCAACCTGTTGGATCGGTGTCAGTTTAACGTGACCAGCTGAGACAGGAGTCATGATATCCCCGCCCTGTCTTGTGTATGACAGCACATAAAGTTGTCAGACGTCAGTCTTGGGGCCCGTCCACAATATAGCCAATATAGTGCTGGTGTTGGATGTTAAACCAACTCAACTCAACTCGACCATCTGACTAGAATCTGGTAGTATTCTGTGACGTAACATTTTATGCTGTTTTACGGGAGTTTTCTGTGACAAGCATTGAGTCATTTCATATTTGAATAAATGAGAGTCAGTGATTCTTATTTCTTATACATTATTGTTTTGTAATCTCGATCAGTAAAGTTAATTTTTCTCAAAATATCCTAAAGAATTTGTGGCTCTTAACTGTTATTGCTTGTAAAAAAATCACTGGAAGGTTTCACTGAAAAAATGGTAACTTTAGGTGTTAGAAAGGGTTCCGAAAAAACAAGAAATGTATTCAGAAATAGGTATTTTTTATCCTTAGGAATTTATATCAACAAAAGTTATTTGATTTATACAAAAGAAAAAACAAAAAACACTCAAACCTGACAGACATACTATATTATATAAATTATTGTTTTATTAATCCAAAAGCATTATTGGTTTTAACTAATTTAATTGAAATCTAGGGATAAACTGTGGGCAGTGATTTAAATTTGAAAGATCTAACTATTGTACCAAAGATTATAATACTAAAAAAGACTCATTTTTCACAAATTTTCAGTTGACTCACACTTGCTTTCGCTTTCACCTTTCAGTTCTACTTTAGTATTTATTATTTTTTTGCCTAGAAAGTCAGGCTAGAGTTTAAACAGTGTTTTAATTATTTACTTTTTTCTAAATAAACATAAAGAAAGATACGGAGGAGAAGACGCATTAGGAAATCAGAGACTGATAGTTATTTATGACAGTCCCTTTGCACTAACATTTTGTGAGCAACTGTTATTGCTTGCACATTGTTCTTTTTCACTATTTCTCATGACTTGATTCCAAAGTAATTGTTCATAATGAAGCAAATTGTCAAAATAGGAGGAGACACAGTCAAAAGCTAATAAACCGTTGAGATATGTTTGTACACCAATACCCATACCTGACCTGACATTCTAGTTTGGGAGGAATGGGGCTCAGGCTTAGTATTGAGTTCCATCACAAAGTTGGGACTAGACTTTTCATACAGAGAATTACAAAACTTACTGTGCACAATGTACCACCAACCAGTGTACAGATTACTGTTGCGTTCATATTATGAACATAAACGTAAACTATATCGACTTCGCTTTGAAACAAAAATACCTCATGAAACATCCGAGTTGATCAAGGGTCGGTGTGGACACAAAGAGGGGTACACCTCGGCAGCAATGTGCCACAGGAGTGAAAGTAAATACATAATAAGATAAAGGGAGCGAATCACGGACTGCAAGACGAACAGTCTCTTTTTTCATTATGGAAGATAAACGAAAGCGGAGGCAAGTCAACAGGGAAGATGAAAGCCGCGGCCGTAAGAGGGCCAGTGTTTACATGTACCCAGACGCTCTGTGGCGGGAGCGAGCTTTAGAAAGGGCGTGTTTACATAAATGTTATTGTTTTCTCGGGCTGCCGCCATTTGAGGACTTACGGCGCTATACTCGCCTTCTAATTGAAAGGAAATGATGCGTTCTTTTTTACCCCTCGTAAGACTCAAAAGCTACAAAGGGAATAGCAAGACCATGAACATTATATTGATATACCCAGGCAGCACGATCAAAAGTTAGACGGTCTCTCCTTTGCTTTGTCTCGTTTTAATTTCTCTTTAATTTTCTTCAAGTTGATTATTTTTAAGTATACCTGTGTAGCGTTTGAGGATTTGTTATTCGTGTGCCTTCTTAGTTTGTTAGGATTTGTCTCATTAGAAGAAGTACGAACAACTTGTTTAAAAAAAAGGAAAGAAATTATTGTTCGTTGTTCATGGGCCGAGTTTGGTATTGATTATTTTTGCCTTTGATTTTGTTTTGTGGGCTAGTTTGGAATTTGGATTAAGCAGCAAATGCGGGTGTCTTGTTACTTGAGGAAGATGGAAGCTGTGATCAGTTTGTATCAACACGGTTGCATTTACCTTTCTTTGTAATTAGTCCTTAGGGTACAATAAGCCCAGACCAAACCTTCGAAAGTGTTCGCTGCTGAAATGTGTGACTTACTGATCTAGACAGAAGTCTCGCAAACACAAGCGGATTATCGTCCTCTAATACACTGGAGTTGCCGTCTCTCTCTCTCTCTCTCTCTCTCTCTCTCTCTCTCTCTCTCTCTCTCTCTCTCTCTCTCTCTCTCTCTCTCTCTCTCTCTCTCTCTCTTCCCCCCTCTCTTATAACTTGGCACTGCTGAGGATATTTTATTTTTATTATTGCCACAACTTTCTAGTGTACAGATTACTGTTGCGTTCATATTATGAACATAAACGTAAACTATATCGACTTCGCTTTGAAACAAAAATACCTCATGAAACAGCCGAGTTGATCAGGGGTCGGTGTGGACACAAAGAGGGGTACACCTCGGCAGCAATGTGCCAAGGGAGTGAAAGTAAATACATAATAAGATAAAGGGAGCGAATCACGGACTGCAAGACGAACAGTCTCTTTTTTCATTATGGAGGATAAACGAAAGCGGAGGCAAGTCAACAGGGAAGATGAAAGCCGCGGCCGTAAGAGGGCCAGTGTTTACATGTACCCAGACTCTCTGTGGCGGCAGCGAGCTTTAGAAAGGCCGTGTTTACATAAATGTTATTGTTTTCTCGGGCTGCCGCCATTTGAGGACGTACGGCGCTATACTCGCCTTCTAATTGAAAGGAAATGATGCGGTTTTTTTCTACCCCTCGTAAGACTCAAAAGCTACAAAGGGAATAACAAGACCATGAACATTTTATTGATATACCCAGGCAACACGATCAAAAGTTAGACGGCCTCTCCTTTGCTTTGTCTCGTTTTAATTTCTCTTTAATTTTCTTCAAGTTGATTATTTTTAAGTATACCTGTGTAGCGTTTGAGGATTTTTATTCGTGTGCCTTCTTAGTTTGTTAGGATTTGTCTCATTAGAAGAAGTACGAACAACTTGTTTAAAAAAAAGGAAAGAAATTATTGTTCGTTGTTCATGGACCGGGTTTGGTATTGATTATTTTTGCCTTTGATTTTGTTTTGTGGGCTAGTTTGGAATTTGGATTAAGCAGCAAATGCGGGTGTCTTGTTACTTGAGGAAGATGGGAGCTGTGATCAGTTTGTATCAACACGGCCGCATTTACCTTTCTTTGTAATTAGTACTTAGGGTACAATAAGCCCAGACCAAAACCTACGAAAGTGTTCGCTGCTGGAATGTGCGACTTACTGATCTAGACAGAAGTCTCGCAAACACAAGCGGATTATCCTCCTCTAATACACTGGAGTTGCCGGTCGTGTCTGTAGATAAGTGATTAAGTAAATTAATTAAAGAAAACTAACAAGAGATAAGTCATGCGTGGTGCATATTATTTTGCGACAAGTACTAGTACATACAGACATTGTATAGTGTCTGTTATCTTTTTTATCCTCCATCGTCGTCGATGTTTTGTTGCTAATTAAATCTAGAAGATTATGGAAGACATTGATCCATCTAGCGCGAGCGATGTCGAGTTAGATCTAGAGGTAGATATAATTACGCTTAAAATGATTGCAATACACGGGCTAATTAAGAAGAAAAAATAACTTTTTGATGGAGGGTGCCAACTAAAGAGTAGACCTACAGTCTTAAAGATGGGGTGAGGAAAATACAAGGCAAAGAAAAAGATGGTTGGTGAATTTTGTCAAACCGCAAAATCTAAAAAGAATAGTGGATGGCTAAGTGTGTGTGTGTGTGGGGGGGGGGGGGTTATAGAAAGTGATAAAATCGAAACAGCTTGAAGTAAGTTTCTGTTTGCCACAATAAGCCCAACAACTCTGTCTGGGGACTTTGCAAGACCGTGCTAAACAAACACTCGCCAGCTTTCCCTTCTGGCTAATAAAGAAAAGAAACGTCCAAAAGAGGGCTGGGACAACATTTCAATTATTTCGGCGACTTTAAAGAGCTCTGGTTGTCACCGCGCTGTTTTCATTATCTTGTCCTGGTGGGTAAACTTTACCATCCGGAGAAAATACAAATACCGGTACAAAAAAAAAAAGAAAAAAGAAAAAACACCGAATAATATGGCTACATGAATTCAAAAAAAAAAAGTGGCTTTTTTGTTTTTTTAGTGGGGAGAGATCTGAAATGAGAAACATGAAAACGAAAAGACCAGAGAAGATCTGTTGGCAAATACGAATCCCCTTGTTTCTACCTTAGGACTGTACCAACGTCCTGGATTGCATGCTTTGCGCTGCACGCACCGCGTGGCTGCGATAACGGATGATCTAGCCACGCTGCCTATTAATAATTGGGGTTCTGTCATCGCTTGTTGGATCCGTCGTTGGTTGGTTGGTTGTAGGTTTGAACTGGTTTTCTGCGAGTCAAATATATGTATCAATCTAATTGTTGTCGTGCCACTGCACTGTTGCTTGGAATACAACTCCTTCCTGCAAACAAGTGCCGTCCAATGGGCACGTTGCTTTAGTACTTTTACCCTGCAGTTGCTTAGTCTTGTTTCTTGTTGTTTGTTTTCTTTTTTTGTTGTTGTTGCTTATTCATGATTGATTTGCTATATAAATTGATAATTTGTTTAACATTGCTCATACAGCTGTAGCTTAGTTTTATTGTGTTTTTATTTATGATTTTATGAAGCCGGTTGCTGGGTGGAAAGCATACTTCGAGAAGTTTGAACCAATTGATATTTCTTTTCCTCGCATTTCTTGTTTTAAATTTTGTCTCTGCGTTATTACCTTTTAAGTCCATGTTAATGTTGTTCCTCAATTTGGTGGTAGAGAGAGAGAGGGGGGGGGAGAGAGAGAGAGAGAGAGAGAGAGAGAGAGAGAGAGAGAGAGAGAGGCAGACTAAAACAAGAAATGCAAGGAAAGGAAATATCAATTGGTTCAACCTCCCTTATAGCATGAATGTGGCGACTAACAACGAAAACACGTTCTTCAATCTTCTCGAAGTATGCTTTCCACCCAGCAACCGGCTTCATAAAATCATAAATAAAAACACAATAAAACTAAGCTACAGCTGTATGAGCAATGTTAAACAAATTATCAATTTATATAGCAAATCAATCATGAATAAGCAACAACAACAAAAAAAGAAAACAAACAACAAGAAACAAGACTAAGCAACTGCAGGGTAAAAGTACTAAAGCAACGTGCCCATTGGACGGCACTTGTTTGCAGGAAGGAGTTGTATTCCAAGCAACAGTGCAGTGGCACGACAACAATTAGATTGATACATATATTTGACTCGCAGAAAACCAGTTCAAACCTAGATTTAACCAACACAAATGTAATTTTAGATTAGAGTTAAAGACACGAACTTCAGTGAGCATTTATGGAAATTAAAAGACAATAATAATTATATATTACGACATCTCATGGCATATTCTTGAAAACCAAAGCCCATAGTATCCATCGTACAAAAAGTGTACACTGTGTCTAAGCAAAAAGTTTTTAAATTAACGGAAAATCCAAGCCTGAAGAAGAAAAAAAAAAAAGAAATACTGTTTACGTGCATGTACAGAATAAGAAGAAAAAAAACATTTCTAAACAACACAAGAAAGACGAACGAGACGAAGTACGACCAAAAACAGTTTTCTGATGAGAGGGGCGCAATGGCGCCTCTCGAAACAGATGTGTAAAAACTTCAATTTAATTATGCAGCTCTTAGTCTTACATTGATTGAGCACTTTACTATATATACTATACGATATATACATTATATAACACACACAAAAACTATTTTCCTGGACGTTGTGTTGTTGTTTTTTAATATATTAGGATTCAAGTCTTGTGGTTTTGTTTAAGAGACCAGCCTTTTGCCAATAGCGAGCGATAGGTGACATAATTATGTGCCATTGTTGTTGTTTTTTTCCACTAAGGGGCTGAGGGGACATAACCATTTGAATAAAGTAAAATTTACACAGTTTTCTCTCTTCGAATGATTTTAATTGGTTTGAAGAAGTGTGTTTAGGAGTGGAATTCAGAATGGAAAAAGGGAGTGAGGAACATGTAAAAGGTGGAATGTCAGTATAATTAAATAGTACATATCATGTAATAACTAGCATATTTAAATGAGATGTACTGTTTAATTATACAGACATTCCACCTTTTAAATGTTCCTCACTCCCTTTTTCCATTCTAAATTCCACTCCTTAGTCCTGCAAAGGGCCATGTGCGCCTTCTAGATGTGGGTAGCTGTTACAACCCATTTTTGGAGTGTCCAGAGTTCGAGTCCATAGGAATAGACCTGAGCCCAGCCACACAGGTGAGGTGTTAGAACAGCCAAAAATGTGTAGCAGAGAGTTATCTAATTTCAAGTGAATATCATCACATCCATTCATATTTAAATGCTTGCTTTTTCTCCATGGAGAGACTAGTTATCAATAATTGATTTAAGTTAGACAACCCACTACTATAAGAGTGTTAGTAGAAAGATGTTCAGTAGATTCATTGCAGTGAGTTATTAATATTACATTACCTTTGACTTTTTTTTAAACAGGGCTTTAAAAGAAAATAGAAAAATGAGTACTGAAAGGTGGAAAAAGGTGTTGAGGGCTAGGTTACTGAAAGGTGGAAAAAGGAGTTGAGGGCTAGGCGATGCAGCATGATTGGTTGTATGAGTTGGTCCCTTTAGAGACTATCCGCAAGAATTTAATATGAAACCTTTCTTCAGATGGAGCAACGGTAGAGAAGAAAAAAGATTTAGCATGAAAAATGTTTGTTCTCAGCGACCAAACAATAAAAGAGTTGTAAAAAAGATTAATATACCTCCAATCTCTCCTCACCAGTCTGTCTACCAGTGTGACTTCCTCCAGCTGGAGCTCACGCCAAGTCTTGCCCATCCCCCATCATCAAGTGACCTCAACCCTACTCCACTGACCACTGCCCTTGGCCTGAGCCTGGCCCCACAGTCTAGTCCAGTGACACGGTTACCGAGGGCGAGTTTCCAGGTGGTTGTGTTCTCGCTGCTGCTGGAGTACCTGCCCGCGGCCGCGCAGCGCTGGGCCTGCTGTGTGAAGGCCCACTCCCTGCTACAGCCGCACGGCCTGCTCCTCATCGTCACGCCAGACTCAAACAGGTGGGCCGCTTGCTATACAGGGACAATGGCATGTGGCTTTATATTGTTTTAAGTGGCAAGGCGATTTGGTGCAGCTGCATCTACAAGTCGAGGGTTTAAACCCCACAAAGTGCAATCATTGTTCGGCCATTTGCACCAAAAGCCTACTTCTATGACTGGAAAAATACCTAAAAATTCCAGACCAGTGGTCTGCCTCTCCTAAAGTCTTTTTCGTAGTGGTAATTATAGTAGTAGTGGTAGTGATTGTGGTGTAGTAGTTGAAGTAGTCACTAGTGGTGGTACTGATAGTAATTTATTATGAAATTACAGTACAGCTGGCTGTAGTTGAGTTTCCAAGAACCAAAAAAAAAAACCGGAAAAAATACATATTGGAGGCGGGGAGAACTGAATTTCACAATGAAAATCGGGCAAACAGAGTATTGCCCAATTAAAAAAAAACAAAAACTAAATGATTATGGAAAAAAACGGAACCAGTGACGGGTTTGTGTATGTGAAATGCAAGAATGTAGAAAAATGATAATAATAAAAAAAAAAAGGTTTAACATTCGGCTGTACAGTTCTGACAGGACTTTTAAAAGCCTCTGTGTGCAGAAACGGAGGAAAGAGAATGCGAAAAAAAGGGTCAATGTAGTCTTTGGTTACTTTTATGTTTGAACCTCAAACTTCCTGTTCATCCGTTTAGAGCACTAACCAGTGCTCCCATTAAGAAATGTCTTTTTGTCTCTCATGAAATTAAGGCTTTAAAAACTTGTGTTCTTATTTTAACAAAGGTAATGGCATGTTTGCTTAGGATGAATTTGGTTGGGATGGTTTTGTTGCTTTCAGTTATTGTCTTTTGGTACTATTGGGACAAGGATATAGTTTTGCTGTTATGGCTTATTTGTTTTCTGTACTTTTTTTGTGGCCAATTTAAAAGAAAAATACTTTGTGATAGCCTTAAAATTTTGCTCTAGAAGCCTTTTTTTAATAACTTCTTAATATGGACATGAGAGTGTCCCTGTTGTCCCTTTTTAACTTTTTGTCTGACACTTTAACTTTTTTTTCTTATTTTCGCCATTAAAAATATACCTTCTAAGAATATATTCCTTTAATTAATAAAACTGCATAATTTTATAGTTAGGCCAATGTACATAAAAAGTTCTTTAATTGTTGTTGTGTTGTTTTTTCCCCTCACACCTCCATTTGCATATATTTTAACTTCTTGCTCAGATGTATACAACTGTTTTGAGTCTTAGAAGGTTATGGCAATATGCTAATCTTTAAGGCTTTATTTTCTCTTTAACTTTTCAACAGTGCCTATCGTAATGCTCCTATGATGAAGAGCTGGCGTCAGGCCCTGGAACACCTGGGCTTTCACAGGTGGAAGTATCACAAGATGGAGCATGTTCACTGTATGGCTTTCAGAAAGGTCAGTTCACAGAGGAAGAGAGGGGAGAGATTACCGTAAGGTGCTTATTTGTGATAAAATGGGGTTGCAATAGACAAGGCAATAAAAGAAATGTAAAAAATAGTTCCCCCAAAATCTTGAATGGAAAAGGAAAGGAATAGGTAGGTTGATAGTTGGGCTTCATATGCACAATCCTATTGAGAATTGCTTACCTTGTTTTTTACAAACAAAAATATTTTTAATCATAGAAAACAATCATTGAGTATTATATATTATATCAAATTGACATGGGAGTTTTGACACCTAGAGGAAATGGACATACTTTCTTGTGTGATTTGGGTAGAACTCTACACAAAATTAATAAAAGGGCAGCATGTCTGATCTTGCAATGGATCCCAGGACATTGCAGTATATATGGCAATGAAAGAGCAGATGGCCTGGCACGCAGAGGTTCTGGATTGGAGCAAGTACAAAATGACCTCACCTTCCAAGAAGCCAAAACCATCCTCAAGAATGTGAGAAAAGACAAATGGAAGGAAAGTCACCCAAAACACAACAAGCATGACAGTATCTATAGTTTGAACAGACAATCCCAGACAGTGATATTCCGTCTCAGAACTGGGCACAACCGACTTAGGTACCACATGTATAAAATTTACAAAATCGGACAGTCGGATCTGTGCTCGTGTGGTGCAGCAGCAGAAACTGTAGAGCATGCTACAAGACTGCAATAACCATGAAGACATCAGAAGAACTGTATGGAGCCAGCGAACGGATTTGCAAAGCAAGCTCTACGGATCCTTGGAGGATTTAGAGAAAACTGCAGCATTTGTTGCCCTGGCAGGATTAGTGTAGTAAAACAGCAGCAGAAGAAGAAGAAGAAGAAGAAGAAGGAGAAGAAGAAGAAGAAGAAGAAGAAGAAGAAGAAGAAGAAGAAGAAGAAGAAGAAGAAGAAGAAGAAGAAGAAGAAGAAGAAGAAGAAGGAGGAGGAGAAGGAGGAGGAGAAGAAGAAGAAGAAGAAGAAGAAGAAGAAGAAGAAGAAGAAGAAGAAGAAGAAGAAGAAGAAGAAGAAGAAGAAGAAGAAGAAGAAGAAGAAGAAGAACAACAACAACAACAACAACAAGAACTCACCGTGAACACTTTGGCAGCAGAGCCCAGTCCTGGAACGTCGGAGTTGGTCCACTTCTGAGTGCTGTTTGACACATACGTCTCTATGGCTTGCATGGCAATCTCAACTCCAACAACAGTAGCACCCTGTTTTACCAGCCTGGGGTAGAATAGAGCTTATTTTAAATGTTTCCTACATTTTTCTTTTCATCCAACCCAATTTAAAATAAATTTACTTGTGTGATTCCATGCCCTATGGTTAAACCGGTTTCAGTATGATGTGACTAACTAAGACACTGTTTCATGTGGCAGGCATACAATTGTCAGACATTAGTCTTGGGATCTGTCCACAAAATAGCCTGTAAATCGCTGATCTTGGGCGCTAAGCAACAAACAAACAAGCATTTAAAGATCCAATATAAAAAATCTTGGACATACTTTCTTGTGTGATTTGGGTAGAAATTGTCCAAGTATATATGCACAAAGTTCTCTGATTTTTATTTTTCATAAACTTCAATTAGTCACATCAAAATGCTTTTGAATTTAGGCCATTTTTTATGCTACTTGGATGCAGTTGAAAGGTTTGGAATATATATTTATCCAGCGAAGTTATAAAGGCATCCAACCATAGCAATCCATATTAAAGTCATTTGCTTATCAAGTAAATGCAGAGCATTCATTTTTTTAAATATTTTACCTTATTGTTTGGAGTTTTAAAGGCTCATAGTATTATATAACTCTTGCGGCATAAATATCAACCATCGTGTATTATAAGATTTCTGAGAACTCAGAAAGTTTTGAAAGAGTGTAACAACTCACAAAATACCTCCTCAATGCGGAAGAAAATCTATACCAAGAGGTGCTCGCAAGAACTTCTGCCCATTTTGGACAAACAATTTAGAACAGTTAGAAAATGAAGGCAGTCAAGCTAGAGCACAAGAAGAGAAAAAAAACAAATGTCTGCCACAATGTCCAGTTAAAAGATAAAACTGCAATGTTAAGAAGAGAAACAAGCCAAACCCAGAAAAAAGGCTGGCTAGAAAAAGCTGTCAATATAAAGTTAGACAAAGAGGGAACTGCATTGTGGAATCCCTATGCAACTCTTAATGGAGAAAAACAGAAAGCAGGACCATTAGTCGTTGAGAAAGATGGCTCGTCATAGATAGGAAAATGAGCAGCAAATCTACTAATGAAGCAGATGTTAGTAACATCTATGTTGACAAAATTAGAAGAATGCAAATCCCCGGGGGGGAGTAGAGTATTTTTAATTGTTAAGGTGCAAAAAGTTAAGGCCCTTCTTACAAAGAAAAGAGAGGATAGTATTGCCTATGTGAGTTTTCCATTTTTTAGATATGAACATAAACATTACCATTTTCCTCTCTCACGTATGTTTTTCTTTAAGTTCAATGTATAATTTTTTTCTGATAAAATCACTTGTTTTTAATCAACTCATATTATTGTCTAGATGAACAACATGTGTTAATTTTTAATCATTATGGATATGAGTCCAATACTTTTTAACATCAAAGAGTTGAATCACGCAATCATTCCCACTTTGAGTAAAAAAATTTTTTCCGAATATCTGGAATCTCCCTATCTTTAGGTGAAGGAGGAACTTCCAGAGCGTTTCCCAGAGTCTGTGGAAAATCTCCTGTACATCCCACAAGACTTCAGCGATGCCTGCTATGATGATGACCATCTTCCGTCCAGCGAGCGAGATCCTCACGGTCTGGCCAACGATGATCCAGAGCATGAAGCACAGCTGGAGACTTTTCTTCTCTTGTCTGCAGGAGAGCTTCCCCTATTGTGCTCAGATGAAGAGGATGACGGAGGCGGATGACATCATTTTTATTTTATGGTTATTTCTTTTAAATCTAACCAAAAAACACAACGAAAACTGTTTTGCAAGTTATGATTTTGATACACCAATTTCTTTGCAAAAACACACAAAAATTATGAAATGATGACCTGACCCTAACCATGTCAGAGTCAGAGTCATGAAGATCCACTTTGATAGTTCTTGATAATTGTTGAAACAATCAAGCCTTACCTATTAGACGAGGAATAACAAGGTGTGCTGCAACAATTGCCTTACAAAGAGATCATTTATAAACTTTGTGACGTATATAGACTTTTTTAAAGCCTGATCTTGCTTTGCTCAGTAAATAGCGTATGCAATGTAGCAACTTCACATGCAAAATGTTATGAAAAGGCGCATGGCACCGATAATACTTGCGGTGGAGGGGAGTCATCTGATCCTTGCCGTTGCAGCCACCCATATACATGTTGTAGTCTTTCGCCATTTGGGGCATTGGAAGATCCTCAATGGTACCACTCTGTTCCTCTTTGCTGATATTGTTACTTTTTCAGGATTGTGATAGCTTGAGATGAGGGAAATGGGTCTCCTGTCCTGCCAAATGTTTAGTTTTTAGGTACATTGGTCTCGGTCTAAAAACTCTCTTACAAACCCACTCAAGTCTTCAAATCTGCTCCCTTATGAGACATATTTTTTTCTCTTTAGTTTATCCTGCCACCACGGCCTAACATAAAGTCTAAGAGCCGGATATCATTTTTTTTTAATCGTTTTTCAATCTAAAACTCTATTGTAGCTTGCCGAGCATGTTTGTTGTTTCTATAGTCATCTAATAATGATTGGAGTGGTGCGCACAGGCCTTCTTTTAAGAGTTTGCCAACAACTCCAGAACACCCCGCCACAGAAAAAAGAAAGAAAGAAACATAAATAAAACGAGAATCTAGAATCTGTATATTTAAAAATATTTTTGGGCACATGCTTTGTGTCAAAATAATAATAGACACTTAAAATTATACGGCCAAAGTTGGCCATCTTAAACAAGTGTAACTTGATAAATAAAGTGCGCACCCCTCCCCCCATTTTTTTGTGTTATAGAAATAGAAATGGTTTTCCACCATTGACACTTTCTGAATAAATTCTTGTGCATCACAACATGTACATGCTCTAGGTTCAGATTCTCTTCTATTGTTCTAAGAATATTCAGTATGCAATGTTTATATAGATTCAGATAGAATTCTAAATTGAAATAATCCGTCTAAAATTTCTGTAGCTTAAACAGATTCTCATGTCACCTTTAATGCTGACATCCATTTTTTAGGACTTGAGGTAATAAAAAACATGAATTGGTTTCTGCCAATGTTTGAACAATAACTACATATGCCACAACGACACTCAAAATATAAAAAAATTCTAGCTGTGTTTATGCACTTGCTTTTTTTTCAACTATGTGCCAACATTCCCTGCTTGTTTCAGGGCTTTTGAATTTCTAGTGTGTCTTGATGTCGAAGCTGCTTGCACAAATTATTTTATGGTACTTGAAAAACAATTTATCTTGTTTTTGGTTTCTTACTCACATGTCTGTTGAACTGTAATGTATAAAAACAATCATTCCCCTGATCCCCTGATACATGTACATGTTAATAAAATGTTATACTTAATTATTTAATAAGGTTTTGTTTTCTTTTTTTTTCTTTTTTTATGTGCTTCAGCCGAAGTTAATGTTATGGCATATTTTTTTTTCCGTGTTTCAACTAAACAAGTTAACACTGCTATATAATGATTACCAAAAACAACACAATAACAAGACATAGATAAGATTACATTTTACACATTAGAATGTAGTTATGTAATTTTACGAAAGACTAGATTTAGTGAGACGTTTCATTGTTCACAAAAAGAAATCCTGTTGTTATCGCTGTGGAGAGTTCGCGTGACACATGCTCACTATACATGTAATTCTTAATGAAGGCCATATCTTTATTGAAATGCAGGGCATCTTTTTTACTGAGACTTAAAGAAGCTATTTTTGGTACCGCCTTAATTATTCCAAGACTAACCTAAATACGCAAAATCATCCCCGTAAAACTTCTCACTACATGTATTTCATACTGTTTGATTTTACTGTATTCCTGTAATTATGATTGAAGGAAGCCTGCCTAGAGAGCGTGCAGTTCTAGAGAGTTCAGTTTCCGGGCTCTGCAATACTCACTGCCGCCTATTTATCATTTTTATTTATGTGCATTAAGTAACAGTAACAAGACACAGCAATACACAATGCATCCAACACGATACTTCACGCAGCTCGGTTGAGAAAACGTTTGACTTTAACTTTCGTTTAAGTTATTAAAATCTCAGGTAAATAATAACCAGAAGAACAAAAAGGGAAAACACAAGAATAGTTCTATCCCACTCAAAATACAAATTGAAAGGAAGATCAGGACTGCGCACAGAGAATGCAGCGTATACATGAAACTAGATGAAATTTGGTAATATTAATTATTATTGTAAGGTACAGGCAATCATCTGGAAATTAGAGAAGATAATTATGCAGTTGGCTCATCGGTACAGTGTGCACCTTCTATTCTACTTCTAGAGGCTCTCAGTTGAGTTTTAATAATTTTTTTGTGTCTGTAATTTGGTCACAAATGACATATTATTATTAATAATAGCAACATCTTCAATGTAACAGTGAATTAAAATAACAATGTCTTACTCATAGAACCGATCTAATTGTTTTCAATTTGCACCTCAAAATAGCCTTCAGAACATGACTCAGAACCATCTTTGTTTTCAACCGCAACATTATAATTTGTTGTTTGTTTGTTTTTTATCTCTAGCAAATTAAAATCGAATTTAAATTTGGAACCTTCTCAGTATTTGGGTGTCATGCCACGACGGCTCTCAAAGCGAAAACGATGGCGATAGTTATCTAGTTAGTCTGCACCTGCATCCAATCACACCTCTATCTTTTTTAGACTTTTAAAGCTCATGACCAATAGGTAACATCATGACTAAGGGGCGCGATTGTGCAGACTAAACGTTATCGTCGTGTGGTCCCCAAAGCCCGTGCTGAGTGATACACTGGCGACGTGTGTTCTAGAAATACTCCAGTTATGTCTGCAACTAGTGCAAGCATCAGGAAGTTCGTGGTCGGCACCAACACGTCAAAACACAGGCTTTGCGATTTCTACGCCGATGAACAGACGGCATAACCGCATCCCATTGGCATGGGGTTTTTCCATTGCTCAATGTTCATTCGGTCTGTAACCGGCGTAAGTCAATGATAATCACAGGCTGGACGCCAGTGCAGATATCCATGTATCATTCCATTGTATGTACTTTGTGTTTTCGCTCTGGGCCTCGTTGTCGCAAAACTTCTATTGTGACATCCAGAGGGGACTCGGCGATGGACAAAATGATGCGAAGAACTCTTGTACAGTTGTAGTAGCCAGTATTGGTAGAACATTTTTGGTAAACATTTTCATGTCTTAGTTTTTGAATATGAAACAGCCTTCGTATCATTATTAACCGTACATAAATACACGGCACCAACATTTTGATATTCATAATTTTATAAAGACAAGTTTTATTTTGGTCATCTTTTTATTTGTATTTTTCTCACAGCCAAAGAAAATTGAAATTAATTTTAATTGCATCAAAAGACATTCATACATTCGTAAGTGAATATTCCAGAGACTATTATAAACTTTTAACAAAGGATTACAGCCAAAATAAAAGCATTAGGATGATAACACATTGTGTTATTAAACTGATGCCGATGGCAGTTTTTGATCAGGTTACACGTAGCTAAAAATACCGTTGCCAAGAGAGCCAGCCCAAAACTGTTGTTAACTTAATACGTGTACATGTATTATGGGAAATATCTTACTCTTGGTGCTTTTTTTTTAATTTTATGGTTTTCTCGTCGAAGGATTTTGTGGCTATCTACATTCTAATCTATAGCTCAAAATCTCTTAAGACTTCCATTCCATCTTTGCTGCTCTACCGTCTACGGAAAAGAAAAACCCATAGGATTGAATTAATTTTTTTGCAATTTAAAGTTTTAAAGCATGTCTACTGGTCGAAAGTGTAGTCGGTGAGGCTGTGTGGTCTAGTAGCTGGAGTAGTTGCCGTCTGTTTCCGTGGTGTCCCGGGGTGTGGTGTCGGTGGGGTCCGAGGTGTTCGTGGCCTGGGCCGGCTCGTCAGACGTGGTCTCCGTGTAGCGCGGGGAGGTCAGGGGCGTGGTCTCCTTCGTCCTGGCCGTGTCGCCTGTAGAGGTAACGGTGGCAGGGTTTGATTGACAGGTATGGTGTAAACAAAACAAAACAAAAAGGGGGGTGGGGGTGGAGGACGTGTGTGTGTTCATAAAAATAAGTTGTCTTTTCAAGAACATTTTAATGTTTGTGGCCACTTTGAAAGGTCCCTAGGATGCGCGGTAGCACTGGAAACAAATCCAGCGCAAAGGTTTTAGCTTATCCTCTGCACGTAAAAAGGTCTCGCTTTAAACATGGCGCAGCTTAAGGCTATCACTATGAGTCAAGGTTGGCAAACAATTTTCCTTTCTTTAAGGAATACTTAAATATTAAAGCCTAGGCTAGGCTGAAGTTATATCTTATAAACTTACCAACGATGTACTTTTGTTAGTTTATTTTTGCGATGATTAATAGATGACTGATGAGTATCATAATTATATTTTTTTTTTAAACTTTCTTGGATTGCATGTATATATATTTGTTTGTTTAATTCAGGATACTTAAGACAATTAAAACGCCACGGGTTGTTTACAGTCAGTCCTACTTAAAGCTCATGGTACAATGTTGCTATCGCCAGTGATTAAAGTTCCTTTGACGTTTACCTAAATTTAGTTTGTGAAATTAACATAAATTTCACGAATATGAATAAAAAAGAATAATGTATGAGAATCAAACGAAACCTATAAAATAAACATCAAAAGCCGAATACGTTTATAATCATACAAATCTGAAAGTGCAAGTCACAATTGAATTACACTGATGTTCAACAAAAACATGATACCATCTAGTATTTTACGTCAGGAAGATTTCTTCGCTATAGAATAAATCTGCGGTAATGTAGAATAAGAAAGAAACTAAATAAACAAAATTATAAAAAGAACAAAACAAACTAAAAATTCGGAATGTTTATAGATTTGACACGTTCCGTTGATTTTCATAAATTTCCAGATTATGGATTTTGGAAGAAATAGTCATGGTGCTTAAAAAATTTTAAGGCTCCCAAAACAACAGGAGTCGTTTCAACCAAAAGAATACAAACTTAAATTAACAAGAAAAAATAGACAGATAATTAATAATTATGTTTCAATAATTTATTTTGTAATGAAAGATAACTACGATATACTTCTCAAAAATATAGAACAGATATAAAATTAGTTTTGCTTTTGCATTTGACATTATCTTTGTAAATTTTCTGACATATTTTCACATTTGTTCTCATATTATAAAACCAAACATAGCATAACAAAATGCTTTCCCTAACAACAACAGGTTTTCTGTACCCAGTCTATGCGAGTTTATACTGACAATGCAAAATAGGAAATTGTTAAATATTGCGAGATTGCTATTGTACGCTTCCGCTTCCTCACTCATCTGCCTCTGCGAAAATATTCACGGGGGAGGAGGGAGGGGGGGGGCACATGTTA
>RQTK01000380.1:188486-221556 GCA_003991915.1 Elysia chlorotica | reverse complement strand
CTCTCTCTCTCTCTCTCTCTCTCTCTCTCTCTCTCTCTCTCTCTCTCTCTCTCTCTCTCTCTCTCTCTCTCTCTCTCTCCTTCCCTCCCCCCCCCTCGGGCGTAAGGCGCACTCACAACTCCTCCCCGATGCAGAGGTCCTTGAGGTGCTGCTTGGCGGCGTTCTCGTGGTCCTCCATCTCGAGGTAGGCGTTGCCCTGGATGCTGTGCAGGTTGGCCTTGAACGTCATCTTGTTGGCGAGCTGGGACTCCGTGTAGCCGTCCAGGAGGATCATCACGCGCTGGGACCGCTTCAGCGCCGCGTCGTAGTTCTGCTCGGTGATCACTGCAAGCAGAGACCACACGTACACAACAGTATTACAATGGCGTTCTAGAACTGCATCAAGACCACACATACACAACGTATTACAATGCGTTCCTAGAACCACACAGAGACCACACATACACAACAGTATTACAATGGCGTTCTTAGAACTTCACACAGAGACCACACGTACACACAGTATTACAATGGCGTTCTAGAACTGCACGCAGAGACCACACATACACAACAGTATTACAATGGCGTTCCTAGAACTGCACACAGAGACCACACATACACAACAGTATTACAATGGCGTTCATAGAACTTAACACAGAGACCACACGTACACGACGGTATTACAATGGCGTTACACACACCACACAGTTACAAAGGGCAATGAAGTTCATATAACTACACGAAGAATGCGATTTTAACTTTTTTGTAATCATCATCATCATCATCGTTGTTGTTGTTGTTGTTGTTGTTGTTGTTGTTGGCAGCGGTATAGGTTATAGTAGTTTGTTTTGTTGTTGTTGTCGTTGATGACGGCGGTGTTGGTAGAGGTAGTGTTTCCTCTAAATCATAGATATCAGCTTCTTACATAATTAAGAGGAACGAAGTAAGTCCTTATTACTGTTTATAACTATGCGGCCTTACTGTTATCGATCTTCTCCAGCTCATTCATGATGTACTCGTGTGGACTCGCCTTCACTGACTTCCCTCTGTTGAGAGCCAACCTCGCCTCGTACTTGCGGGCATACATAGGCTTCACCTGAGGACGTTTTTAAATCAATTTTACGTTCTCTAAGAGAGACGGCAAGAAATTTTGACGATTCAATCGCATTCAACTAACCCTGGGCCTTAACCTTCTGAGCATCCAAGCACCCTGGGCAATAATTCTATCATATAACAAAAGAATGCAAACATTGTAAATAGCAGTTACTATGACCACGGATTATCTTATAACAAGATTTCATAATACAGGAAGCAGTTAATTTTCCATAATTTTCTCATCAGGCTAAACAAGTGTACACAATAGGTAGTTTCTCATATGAACAGTGTCTTCGGTAATATACTGCTCTTTGTTTATTGGTACCAACACAACCGTAATTACGATTGTGATGTTACAAAGCTAGCCAGCTGTTCTTATTGAGAACGATCAAACATAATTATTCAAACTCAGCACACAGGCCCCTAACGCTCCATACGTTTCAAAACAATGGCACTGAACGTTACCTGTTGCCAGAAGTCTGTTCTTGTGTCCAGGTAGAACAAGCCCTCCTCTGCTAGGTTATTGATCTTCCTCCCAGTCACCGTGTTAGTATCTGAGGAAAATGTGTTGGTTTTGAAATTATTATATTTTTATCATTTTGCGCAAATTACTACAATATCTAGTAAAAACATTTTTTGATAGAAATTTTGATGGAGATTCAAAAGTTGTGCGTTCTAAGTAGGATACACAACTGAGTGATCGTCGAACGCAAAATGCTTAAATTTGTAGGAGCTTCAACCCTGTGTCTCATATATTTTGCGGTATTTCTTCTCTAAGTAAACCGTTTCTTCTTAAACAGAGTAATATTCAGCTTCAAGAACTGTCTTGTCTTGGGAGGAGGGTAAAGAGTATAATTGTGGCACCAAGTCTGCCATCCATGTACTTTCGTTTCGATGATCAATTTTTCAAGACAAAGGTTCAAATATTATGCTTTGGTTGTGAAATAATTCTCTTTGGAATTATACCAATACATGTATATTTAACCTTGAAACGGTGGTGTCTGTTTATTCACAATCATTCTGTGAATCATTTTCGTGGTGCAAGTAACGTCTTTATCATCATTCTGTGAATCATTTTCATACAAAGATGAAGACTCCCGTCGAGCAAAACTGTCATTGAATCCGATCCCACCACTAAAAAATAGCCAACAACCTTCGTGAGCTTCACTGGTCGAGCTATATTCTTTACCCTTTTCTTTACATACCTACTGTTTATCTTTCCTCCTCCTCCTCTATATGTAACGCTGAGATACAGTTTCGCACATTTTTTTTTCAAAATAGAGCTCACATGTTTGTATCCATCATGACATACATTTGAAAATCGCGTGTGACATACTCATGAACTGTAAATAGAGTAGCTGTCTCTATTCTAAGGCCCCTAAAAGCTGAGGCCATGGGACACAAGGCTAGCCGAAGATTAGTGTATCTCTGCTTCTCGTACCTGTCTCCCTGAAAAGGGGGGGGGGGGGGGGGGATCTTGACGTTAACCAGCATGATCTTGAACTGGGTAGGTTCTTGAAGTACGGTATGGCAATGTTGGTGGGGGGTGGGGGGGCGCGATGGTCCATGGGTAGAACATCGGCTTCCGACGCAAAAGGTCCCGAGTTCGAATCCTGGCTGTTGCGTTCCCTACTGGTTGGGTCGGTGTCAGTATAATGTGACCGGCTGAGAGAGGAGTCGTGGTATCCCCGCCCTGTCTCGTGTGTGGCAGCACATAAAATTGTCAGACGTCTTGGGGCCCGTCCACAATATAGCCTATATAGTGCTGCTGTTGGACGTTAAACCAACCAACCAACCAACGAACCTGTCTCCCTGAGCAGCTTCTCCAGGTACTGCCTGTCCCCGTACAGCTCGCCCAGCATCTGTCTGATGGTCTTCTCGTTGCCCGCCGACCGCTGCGCCGCCCGCTTCCTCCTGGGCACCGTCTGGGGCCGCTGTGTGGGCGCCGCCCCCTTCCGCCGCGCCTTCTTCTGTTCGTGGCGCATGCGCAGGGGGAAATAAAGGGACATTATAGACGGTCCCCTAGAGGGAAGGACATTTTATAAAATGTATTGCCGCTGTGTTGGAAGACACGGGTATTCTTCAACAAGGAGAGTCGTCACAGGAATATTTTCTCTCTGCGCGCTATATATGTGAAATGGATATAATTAACATGATTAATGTTATGTTACTTCAGTCTGCCTCCGTTGCATTACAAAAAAATTTGTCTTAGTTCATTTAAAATAGAAAATTTAACAACACGCTGTTTATATACTTTTCCAATGTTTATTTTTCTAACTATAGAAACTTAAGTTCTATTTGGATAAACTAGTTATTTAGACCTTACCTCCTCTTGAGCTTTAAAGAAGGACAGATCTCCAGTTGTGTTGAGTTTTACTCTATCAGGGGCTTGAAAAAGTGAAAAGAATGGAAAATACAGGGGTGATTGTTGATGTCATAAGTGTTGACACAAGATAGGAATGGCAAGGGCAAAATAAAAGTCAGTGATTAAGATCACTGAAATTTCAGTCCCGAATTGATTGTTTAACTGATGCCTTTTGCATACTGAACTTTATCTCAATATATCAATTAAAACAAGAAAAAAAAAGAAAATCCTCACTTTTCAAGAGTCAAAGAAAATTTTATGTTTCCAAACCACAAGCTCCCTCCATGTGAATTCTAATAATTTTATAGACTTGAAACTAAACTGCTTCCCTGAAAAGTTGTAAACAGTATTTCTAAAGGGTTCACAGGGCTGACTTACTGCCAACACAGTTCTGTATGGCCTCCTGAGCCTTCTGTATCCCCAGACGAAAGTCTTGGAGCTCTGGGCGGAGTCTGTTGCCACGGTGATAAAACACAAGGGCCATCTCAAAATCCCCCTGGTTGTACAGGGCCTCGGCCTTTTGAAACATGCCCTGACATGGAGGAGAAATAGTTACACTATAGGCGCATGCTGGAAGGGTTAGCAATAATTGCAACTGTAGTTGAAGTCGTAGAAGTAGTACATGTAGAAATAGTAGTAGTAGTAGTAGTAGTAGTAGTAGTAGTAGTAGTAGTAGTAGTAGTAGTAGTAGTAGTAGTAGTAGTAGTAGTAGTAGTAGTAGTAGTAGTAGTAGTAGTAGTAGTAGTAGTAGTAGTAGTAGTAGTAGTAGCAGTAGCAGTAGCAGTAGTAGTAGTAGTAGTAGTAGTAGTAGTAGTAGTAGTAGTAATAGTAGTAGTAGTAGTAGTAGTAGTAGTATGCAGTAGTAGTAGTAGTAGTAGTAGTAGTAGTAGTAGTAGTAGTAGTAGTAGTAGTAGTAGTAGTAGTAGTAGTAGTAGTAGTAGTAGTAGTAGTAGTAGTAGTAGTAGTAGTAGTAGTAGTAGTAGTAGTAGTAGTAGTAGTAGTAGTAGTAGTAGTTATACCACAACAACAACAACAACAACAACAACAACAACAACACAAATCTAACCTTATGATAGTTTTTGTCCTCTACCAGCGATGCCTCGGCGTCCTGTAGCGCCTTGTTGGTGTCGCCCAGCATCAGGTAACACTTGCTGCGGCACACCAGGGAGATGCGGTCGTCAGCACGCAGGGTCAGTGCCTGCACACAGCACACAGGGGATAATAAACAAAAGTAATATTTTAATTAGAGTTATGACTAAGTTCCTGGATTGTTTAAGGTATTTTTCCACAGTGGTTAGAACTAGAGGTAGGCTTTAAGTGTTGATGTGAGTAAAATGGTTGAGGTGATTGCGCTTTGCGGGATGGGAACCCTCGACTTGTAGATGCATCGGCACAAATCGCCTTGCTACTCAAAGAGAGCATGCTTTAAACCACAAGACCACTAGCCTACTTCTAACCACTGTGGAAAAATACAAAAAAAAATCCATCTCTACGTGTAATTATTCCAGTTAGTCTTCCTCTTCATAATCTAATTGATAGGTTCCCGTGAGGCAGGACATATTTTGTAAAATCGTATTCATACATCTTAGAAAGCTTATACGAAGACTGTAATGCCAGTTCATGTTCAAACCCTAACTCACAGCTTGTCACTAAATAGCACTAATGACTGATCTGTCTTGCGCCCCCAGTGCATCTTTTGCACCATTTATGCGAGCTTTCTTTATAGCCTCATGAAAAGCATTAAAGAGCTTTTATAATAGGTTCGCGAAATTATAATTTATTACTTTCAAGATAAAGTGAGTTGATTTACAAGTTTGATCTATCACTCAGAGCTAATGTAATAAAAAGTACAAAGTTGGTATTTTTCTCATGTTTGCGGTTTATGCCTGGTTCATAAGTACATCTAATCAGTGATGGAGGGATAATAAGATATAATTATTATTATAACCAGATCAAACTCCAGCGGGCAACAAAATTGTACATTTATTTGGTTGATTGTTAGTTCATTGTTGTTATATCCTATATTTGATTTTTCTTTCGTTTGTTTGTTGGTTTTGTTGTTTTTAATCATGTTCCGAGATTTAACTAGAATTGCTTTACAATTCTTTACGGTACTTCTAAGTTTGATGTAGTTGCACTGATTATTTCCTTCCCATTTAGCTCATTATATTGTTCCTTCTTGTACCCTTTGATTTATTATTGATAATAATATTTTCTTAGTGATCCGTACGGTTTTTTGCTCTCTTTGTAATTGTAAGACTTACAGTTGGAACACACACACACACACAAACGCACACACAGACATGAAAACTCACGGTCGTATAGCTTTCAATTGCTTTTCTGTAGTCTCCATTTTTGAAGAGGGCATCAGCCTCAGCTTTGAAGATCTCATAAGTTCCTGCAAGTCCTTCGGACTCGTCGTCACCACCCGCTCCGTACATGGTGAATTTTTATTCTTGGTAAAGCACCGTTTATATAATTATTATAATGTATATGGTTTGCTTCAGGTGTTGACTTTCCGTAGATCTACAGGAAATGGTTTTCCTTCAAAACTACTACGATCAACAGTGACCCACTATTCTTAAATTAAATCAAGTAACAAAAAAGAAACACTTTTTGAACAAGTCAAAACGAAAATTCCTGTTTAATTTTGAGAAATGTTTACAAGAAAAAATGCAGAACGATGTCTAGTTCTAAATCTCTTTTACCATCTAACCAATCAAGATCATTATTGAAGATTAAATCGGTAACCTTTTATTAGCATCTGTATTATGTTTGTAAAAACTAATATTTCTGTTTCTCTAGAATGTCTGTTCCTAGTTACTAACGTAGTCTACACGCTTCTGATCTGTAACGTTAATGTAGATTACTAAGTGAAGTAGATCTAAATCCGCAGACTGAGTGTGTAGATCCAGCACATTCGGTCCCAAGTCGGCGGATTATCCTGCGTTTCTCGTTTCTTGGCCGAGGACTGGATTTGGACGCGGCGTGGTCTTTAGCGGTGCCTCGCGGTGCGGTGAGTGCGCTGCTAAGCTGCGAACATTAGTTGGTGCGTAGTACTAGCAGGGGAATGACTTAGAGCTCCACTCGGATTATTTACCTAGCAACCTCTATAACCTAACCGTACTATGGAAAAATATATAGGGACAGAGAGAGAGAGAGAGAGAGAGAGAGAGAGAGAGAGAGAGAGAGAGAGAGAGAGAAAAGAGAGAGAAGAGAGGAGAGAGAGACAGAGAGAGAGAGAGAGAGACAGAGAGAAGACAACAGAGAGAGACAGACAGACAGACAGACAGACAGACAGAGAGAGACAGAAGACAAAGACAGAGAGAAAAAGGGATACAGAGACAGAAACAGAGAGACAGGCAGAGATATACATAGACAGATATAGTTTGTTTCCAATGCGAGCACTATGTAGGCTATATTGTGGACGGGCCCCAAGACTTATGTCTGACAATTTTTTGTGCTACCACACAAAGACAGTACGGGTATACCTGGACTCCTGTCTCAGCCACCCACATTATACTGACACCGCCCCACCTAGTGGGGGACAAGAAAGGACAAACAATTTTTGACCGACCACGGGTTTCTAAACCGGGGACCTCCGTATTGGGAGACTAACGCTCTACCGCTAGAGTCAGTTCGCCACCTCCTCCAACACAAAAGAGACAGAGACAGTTACAAACAGCCATAGACAGAGAGAGACAGAGAGAGAGAGAGAGAGAGAGAGGGAGACAGAGAGAGAAAAGAGAGTTAAAGAGAGGGGATGTGAGACAGAGAGACATGGGTTTTGTTTGTTGTTTGATGTCAAAATTCAGCCCTATATTATGTCTAGTAATTTTAAGTGCTGTTGTACGCAAGACAATGCGGAGGATACCTGAACTTCTGTCTCAGCCAATAAGATTAAACTGACACCAACCAAAACAGGAGGGGACGAAATCTGAAGAATACATTTCTGACCTACAGTGAGTTTTGAAGCGGGGACCTCCCGATTGGAAGACCAACGCTCTGGCACTTGATCCAATTATCATCACTCGTGGCCCTGGGGTAGAACATCGGCTTCCCACGCAAAAGGTCCGTGGTTCGAGCCCTGGCGATTTCGCTCCCTACTGGTTGGGTCGGTGTCAGTTTAATGTGACCGGCTGAGACAGGAGTCATGGTATCCCCGCCCTGTCTCGTGTGTGGCAGCACATAAAATTGTCAGACGTCAGTCTTGGGATCCGTCCACAGTATAGCCTATATAGTGCTGATGTTGGACGTTAAAACCAATGCAACGCAACGTATTGCATGGCGGCCCAATACGCATGCAATAATACATGAACAATCTACACAAAAGCAATAACGTAGATGTGCTACTAAAGTGTAATGCCAACTACTTTGCACCTTCAGTTGAAGCGGAGCGGACAAACCTCACGTTGACTAACCCTGACCCTGTGTCCCTTGAATCCTTCGGTGGGACGTACCCAAGGGCCGTTACAATAGTAAAAATAATGGTCTCGGCTTGTCGCTCACAGATATATACCCACAACAAGTGGCAGTACATCACTCACAACGCAGATCCGGATTTCAGCGATTGTGACCGTGACTTTTGTTCGTTTTTTTTTAATTGTTTTTTTTTTAAAGTTATTTGGTGTTTTGTTGTTGTTGTTGTTTTTTATTAGTGTTTTACTAAATCGCGAAGGAGATCCAAAAAGTAACCTCTAACAATCTTACATGCTGTCACTTAGACCAGAGGCAGAGCAGCTTGTTTGTTTGTTTGTTTGTTTACTTGTTTTGTAGCTTGGCATCCAACGTCAGCACTACATGGGCTGTATTTTGGACGGGCCCAAGATTAACATCTGACAATCTTAATGCTGCCAGACATAGATAGTGCAGGGTCATAAATGAAATACACCCCAGCAGATCATAATTATCATACTGAGACCGACTCTTAGGGCGAAGCTACACCAAACTAGGCCAAGCGTCGGTCGACAGTCACATAAATGTATATGAACAAAGTTGTCGATCCTGGTATAAGCACACAGATAAAACAGTCCCACACTGCCTATGCCCGTGTTTCCACTGAAACAGAAACGAACCGACCCAAACCGACCCGACCCTACAAAAAACGGCAATGAAAATAGCACAGCCACAAATAACTAAGAAATCATAGAGAAGTCCGCCAAGGTGTTTCCACCAAAACGACCCGCCTCCGGCCGACTTTTTTCGAGTCGGTTGGAATACGGTTTGCACCATTTTTGACGGGTCGTTTGGGTGACTCATCAGCCACAAGCCTGCCACGGGTTAAAAAAATTATTTTATTTTAAGGAATTTTTCAAAACCGATTTCATATTCGTGATCAGCGCCCTCAAATTAGCAAAGTCTACGCGTAAACAATAGGTTTTGATGAAAAATAAAGATTTTAGAATTTGTTTAAAATTAAGTTTATATTTCTTACTACCGGTCCCTTTTCACTTTTGCCACCACGTGGGAAAACCCAACGTGCCATTCACCTTTGGAATGCAAACTAAGAAAGTCGAATCGGGTCGGGTCGTTTATGGTTTAGAGTTTGGTAGGTGGAAACACAAAACGGAAACGAACCGACAAAAAACGGTCCGGGTCGGTTTGGGTCGAGTCGTTTCTGTTTTGGTGGAAACGCGCCCTTAAACTTTTGGTGCGTAGTACTAGCAGGGGAATGACTTAGAGCTCCACTCGGATTATTTACCTAGCAACCTCTATAACCTAACTGTACTATGGATAAATATTAGACAGACAGACAGACAGACAGACAGACAGACAGACAGAAAGACAGAGAGAGACAGACAGACAGACAGACAGACAGACAGACAAAGACAGAGAGAAAAAGGGATACAGAGACAGAAACAGAGAGACAGGCAGAGATATACATAGACAGATATAGTTTGTTTCCAATGCGAGCACTATGTAGGCTATATTGTGGACGGGCCCCAAGACTTATGTCTGACAATTTTTTGTGCTACCACACAAAGACAGTACGGGTATACCTGGACTCCTGTCTCAGCCACCCACATTATACTGACACCGCCCCACCTAGTGGGGGACAAGAAAGGACAAACAATTTTTGACCGACCACGGGTTTCTAAACCGGGGACCTCCGTATTGGGAGACTAACGCTCTACCGCTAGAGTCAGTTCGCCACCTCCTCCAACACAAAAGAGACAGAGACAGTTACAAACAGCCATAGACAGAGAGAGACAGATAGACAAAGAGAGAGAGAGAGAGAGAGAGAGAGTGAGAGAGAGAGAGAGAGAGAGAAAAGAGAGATAAAGAGAGGGGATGTGAGACAGAGAGACAGAGAGTTTTGTGGCCCTGGGGTAGAACATCGGCTTCCGACGTAAAAATCTGGGTTCGTGCACTGGCGATTGCGCTCCCTACTGGTTGGGTCGGTGTCAGTTTAATGTAACTGGCTGAGACAGGAGTCATGGTATCCCCGCCCTGTCTCGTGTGTGGCAGCACATAGAGTTGTCAGACGTCAGTCTTGGGATCCGTCCACAGTATAGCCTATATAGTGCTGATGTTGGACGTTAAAACCAATGCAACGCAACGTATTGCATGGCGGCCCAATACGCATGCAATAATACATGAACAATCTACACAAAAGCAATAACGTAGATGTGCTACTAAAGTGTAATGCCAACTACTTTGCACCTTCAGTTGAAGCGGA
Source organism: Elysia chlorotica (assembly GCA_003991915.1). Taxonomy (NCBI): domain Eukaryota; kingdom Metazoa; phylum Mollusca; class Gastropoda; family Plakobranchidae; genus Elysia; species Elysia chlorotica. The sequence continues at coordinate 211,438 of RQTK01000380.1, read as the reverse complement.
GCGGACAAATCTCACGTTAACTAACCCTGACCCTGTGTCCCTTGACTCTTCCGGTGGGGCTTATCCAAGGGCCGTTACAAGAGTAATAATAATGGTCTCGGCTTATCGCTCACAGTTACATACCCTGAATAAGTGGCAGTACATCACTCACAACGCAGATCCGGATTTCAGCGATTGTGACCGTGCCTTTTGTTCGTTTGTTGTTGTTTTTTAAGTTATTTTGGTGTTTTGTTGTTGTTGTTGTTTTTTATTAGTGTTTTACTAAATCGCGAAGGAGATCCAAAAAGTAACCTCTAACAATCTTACATGCTGTCACTTAGACCAGAGGCAGAGCAGCTTGTTTGTTTGTTTGTTTGTTTACTTGTTTTGTAGCTTGGCATCCAACGTCAGCACTACATGGGCTGTATTTTGGACGGGCCCAAGATTAACATCTGACAATCTTAATGCTGCCAGACATAGATAGTGCAGGGTCATAAATGAAATACACCCCAGCAGATCATAATTATCATACTGAGACCGACTCTTAGGGCGAAGCTACACCAAACTAGGCCAAGCGTCGGTCGACAGTCACATAAATGTATATGAACAAAGTTGTCGATCCTGGTATAAGCACACGGATAAACACAGTCCCACACTGCCTGTGCTGTTCGGAGCAAAGGTCAAGGGTCATTGACTCTGGCATCGTAAGCTCGTCACATGACCTGTTTGTTGAGTTTCGTTAGACGTTTTCTTAGACGATGAGACAAGTTCCGGAATTTCTCGAGAATGTCCAAAAATACATTTGAAGAGTTGTTATCTGTACTGACTGGCTACATCAGGAGGGCTGACACCAATTATAGGAGGTCCATTCCACCTCGTGAAAGACTACTCTTAACCCTACGGTAAGTGATATTTAGTTATAATTAAATTCACAAAAAAGTTGCAATTAGGGCATTAGATTGCCTGTACTTTTAAGGTTAGTCATTTCTATTAGTATTACGGTTGAACTTAAATCATACGACTTTAATAAATCACTTCTACTTAGACCTAAGTATGTCTACTTTACAGACTTTACTAAAGCTATGCTCAAACTGTTAAATACATGCTCTTGACCCAGTTCCTATAGACTTACTCACTCCATTCCTATAGACATAGATATTGTATTCTCAGATCTTTTGTTTTATTTTAAAAATTGAAATCTCAATCTTTGTTATTCCAGATGCACCAAAATGGGAAAAAATCTATTAGCTTTAAAGGCATTATATTTAAATCTCAATTCTGCCGCCCCACCTGACATCCTCATACCCACTAATTCAATAATAAATTAAAGAAATAGTGTGGCTGGTGTTTAAAGAGCCCAAACCAAACACCTACACTGAATAAAACAAAAATCTTTTTCTAGATCGTAATGGGTTTTTTTTTTCACAGTGGCCTTGCAACATTTAATTCTACGTTTTCATAATCCATGTTTTCAGGGGATAGCACCAAAAGCAGCTTTTTTGCCCCTGCTTATTGGTTTCATCGGTTTTGATTTTTTTTAATTAAATTTAACAAATTGAAATACCCCTCATTGCAAAAAAGTCCATGTATTTACGTTGCTTGACGTAATGCATTTTCATTTTTTTTTGTTTTCCATTTTCATGATTTTACACGCACAGTCTATAATTTATATAACCAACCAGAGAGCCTCTAAAATAGTGAGTGCTGCTGACCATCACCGTTTTATTTCACTCACGGCTTATTTTTTTCCACTTTGATTTCTTTCAATATCGAACTTTGGCTGTATCAAATATAATAATAATAATAATAATAATAATAATAATATATTATGCTCCTGTATGCAATTACTGAATTCGTTTTTGACCTGGCTCTAACTATCTGAAATTTTAAAAAAATTATAAAAGCCAATACTGTCTCAATTTTATGTGAAGAGCTTCGTTATATAATTGAGGTATTGAGGTATTAAGAATTTAGTAAAATATATTTTTGTTTTCTTGTTGTTTGTAGTAAAAAAAATACTTAAAATGTATGCATCATATTTATTAGGACAAACTAGTGTGTACACCCGTTTCTGCCAAATTAGACACCCATTTCAAAACCTAGCTACTGGTAAATCACGAGTAATATAAATTTGTAGAATGAAGAAAATTGAATTTAAGGGATAGTGTACCAAAGAAGAAATGTATTTTGCGTCAGACATTGTGTATTAAAACTATTATGTATTAAATCGGACATAGGCAGTCACCATAATCACTTTATTTCCGTTATATGTAATGTGTTTCATAAACCCGAAATGATGAAAAGATAGAGAAAAAGAGAATTTATTACGACATAGATTACACCACACACATAGACAATACTACATATATATCCATATACAATTAAATAAAAGTTTCGAATGGCCTCTGTGCTGCCTGCTCTTCCTCCTCTTGTTGCTCTAGTTCCTCGAACAAATCACAGGTAACTTTTCGGAAAAACCTCCTTTTCCTCTTTTCATTTAATTTTCTCACCTGAGGGAGAAGTCCCCTCAAAAATTCAGTGTCAGCATCTTCTTGCTGCTGCATCCTGGAGGTAAGGAATATCTTGGCAGCATATTCCCACCCCTCCTCTTCTTCTGGCTCCATTGCAGCCTCCTTTCTTTTTTTTTCTTTTTTTTTGAAATTTTTACGTTGTTTTTGTGCCTCTGGTAAGGCAGACGATGACGAGGGTGGCGTTGACGAAACTGACTGTGAAAGCAGAGGGGGATTGGGCTGAGCTACGTATGTCGAAGGTGGTGGACTGGGGGTGGGAGACGAGTTTGGGCTTGGGCAATCCAATTGTTCCTCAAAATCTTGTGTATCGATAGTTATTGTTTGAGAACTATTCCCATAAGACCCCTGCATCGGGGCATGTAACAGATGTGGCTCTAAAAAATATAGTTGATTGGCCAAATAAAAAGGCTGCCTCTTCTTGGCTGCCGAGCCACTTGGAATGTACTGTTGTGCACGGCTCCTTGCGTACGAACTCCGTATGTTCTGCCATCGCTGCCTGGCATGGTCAGCTATATTGGGAAGACAAAAATATTTGAACATATTATAAAAATTATTAACATATTAGACTCACTTTAGGACGCATGTTTTTCTTCTACTTCATTAAAACAACCCAAGCTATATATATATATATACACACACAATCATGAAACTTCTATTACTGTAGCAAAACCCAAGAGTTGGGCACATTTTCAAGTAGATACTGGACTGGAACTTAGGCGGAAAAGAAAAGCTATGACTATCGATGACAACAATTGATTTCCCCTAGATCTAGTTTGTCTGCAAAGTTAAAAACTAATTTGGTCTGACCGTGAAATAAAACTATGCTCTGTCATAATTTAAAATTTGCTCGATCAAAGACAATTCATCATCTCAAGTAGAATTGTTGTGATAGGCAGCATTTATAGAGCCATTATTCAGGGAGAAACACGGTTGATACGTAGTGCATATAGAGAAACTTGGACAAATACACTAGATCTAGATTTCTAGATTCATTTTCCCATTCCTTTTGTAATAAATTCAAATTTCATAGAGTAGTTCAAAATTAGAAATTATCCAATTTCATAGAGTGGTCAAAATTAGAAATTATCCAATTTCATTTTGTTTGTTATTATGTATTAAGCCAGAACCAAGATTAGATTCTTGATAAAATTCTTAAAGTCTTGATCTTCGAGATGGTTTCCTTCAAGATCTATGATTGAGATCTAGATCTAGATCTAGAATCTAGATGCAGAATCTAGTTAGACAGAAGATCTAGTCTCTTTATAATGTTTTATAAAATTGCCCTGAAGCGGTTGAGTGAAATTGGACTTAGATCTAGACTCTACAAATAGATTACATCGTTTTGCAAATCTCAATGGGAGAAGGGATATTAAAAAATAGAAAGGCACCTACCTTAGATATTAAATGCTTCAATGTTTGGGACGCGACTTGTACCTCGACAACATGCGCACAAAATGACTGATTATGAATCTGAACTAAAGAAAGAACTGCGCTCCGTTTCCTTCGAAATCTTCTTCTGTCTTCCTGAGGAAAGCGGCCAGGTGGGCTAAGTCGGCATACTCGCCACATACCAGCGTCACCGGCCTACTACAGGATCTCGGGTGGTCAGGCCTTGGAGACAGGAGGATGATTCTACGATTAACACTGCTCTACAAAATCTACTTCCATCAAGTTGGCATTGAGCATACGGAGGTAGGCATCATCCCAAACCCGCGGCCATCGAGGAAAAACAGTTTCCAAATTTTGAGACCTCGATCACGAAAATCACCCTACACAAATTCCCTCATACTGCGCACCATACCGGAGTGGAACAATCTACCCGACAGCACAATTATGGCCGGTTCTGCCTCCGACTTTAAGAACCGGTTCTCCGCAACCCAGCCGTGACGCACTTGCCCCGTTCCTGTGTTGGCCCTGATGGGCATTTAGGAACTACTTTCAGATTCAGATTCAGATTCAGATTCAGATTCATCGGAATCAGATCCATGTCAGTCAATGGGGAAAACCTGATCGGCGCGCTCCGTTTCCTTCAAAACTTTCTTTTGTCTTCCTGTTTCTTTGTTTCTGATGACTTCGGGTCAGTCCATAAATTAAAGTACAAAAACGAGGCTGAGCTAAAGGTCAAATTCAAATTATGGCCCAGAGTTTCAGTTCAAACAAAATCTTCTCGTTATAAATTAAAAGACCGAAATTCGTTATGTTTTTATTTCCGTAGGCATTTGTAAACATCAAAAAGTATTTTTTTATTTCTTAAATTTGCAATGTAATTTCATGGCAGCCCAATACGCGTGCAATAATACATGAACTATCTACACAAAAACAATAACGTAGATGTGCTACTAATGTGTATTGCCAACTACTTTGCCCCTTCAGTTGAAGCGGAGCAGACAAACCTCACGTTGACTAACCCTGACCCTGTGTCCCTTGAATCCTTCAGTGGGACGTACCCAAGGGCCGTAACAATAGTAAAAATAATGGTCTCGGCTTGTCGCTCACAGATATATACCCACAACAAGTGGCAGTACATCACTCACAACACAGATCCGGATTTCAGCGATTGTGACCGTGACTTTTGTTCGTTTGTTGATGTTTTTTTTTTTTAGTTAATTTGGTGTTGTTGTTTTGTTTTGTTTTTGTTTTTTTTTGGGGGGGGGGGGGTTGTCTTTTTTTTTTTTTACCGTTTCACTAAATCGCGAACGGAATTCAAAAAGCTGTCACCTAGACTAGAGACAGAGCAGATTGTTTGTTTGTTTGTTTACTTGTTTTGTAGCTTGGCATCCAACGTCATCACTACATGGGCTATATTGTGAACAGGTCCCAAGATTAACATCTGACAACCTTAATGCTGCCATACATAGATAGTGCAGGGTTATAAAGATTCCCACCCAGCTGGCGACATCATACTGGAACCGACTCTTAAGTGACACAATTCTTTTGTCGCCGAATATACCGATGTCTGCATAGAGAGGCGCGAATTTTCTGTGGTGTTGGGTCGCCAACGACGGGGGAAAAACACTCATTCTGCGCTAACATCTGCAGACGTTCATACACACTAGCAAGGAAACAGGGCTCTCTTCAATTTCACACAGCCCACGAAGAAAAGAACAATAAATATGCATTGTTTTAAATACTTCTCAAAATGAAATTCTGCTCTAAGGATGTCTTGAATTGTTGTCGTTGATTTCATAAATCAAATCATATTTTGTACACTGTACTTTCTCGATGCGAAGATGGTCAGTGAAAATATGACCAGTCCAAACATGATGATCATTTGTGACTAGGCCTGTTCAGTGGAGGCGTGGATGCTGCTTAAACTGAACAAAAATAGTCTCTGAGTATAATCTGCCCTAAGTTTGATAACAGCTTTATAGTTTCTTCTATCCCTGTAACCTTTTTCATTTTTTATGCACTAAGGACATCACTTCGGTAAATATTTGGTGACTTGAGATCGTAAGTACAATCATTTGGTAGCTTACGACTGGTCGTAAGAATATGCAATAAAGAAGGCTTAAGACGAGTCGTAAGTTACCGCAGCGTTGTACTGGCGCCCCTTGGTCTGTAGTTAAGGGGGGCTCGGTCGGGCGTTCTATGCCCCTTTTTTAGCACTAGAATTTCCGGACTGTAAGGCAATACTCGTTAGATCACAGGCTCTACTGCCTGGTGAGTAAAGTAATATTGAAAGCTAGAGCTCTTGTCTTCCAAAGTTACGTGCCTCTTGGTGGAATTTCAGAACTTGCAGAATTAATGAAAACAGCGTAATAATTATTATGATATTTGTTTTTGTTCACTTTATAAAAGTACTATAGTATTACATTTTCGAAACGCGGTTAATTTCATGGAAAATAAATTTACAGCAAATTATTTATTAGTATAAACTAGAGCGAAGCAGACATACACCCTTCCACACACAGGCACACACACACACACACAGTCTCACACTCCAAACACACAACTACACCCAAGGAACTGGAAACATTGTTAGTAAATGGGATGGGTATTGTTGTTACACGAGACAAAGGAAACCTGTCACAAAGTCTTGTATGTTGTGTAGTTAGAACCTTATCATGTCTGAGTGTGTTGGAATTTGCTGCCATACATTCCACAAATATATACTTCACTAATCCGTTGTATCAATATTGGCGAAATGAGTTTGAAAATACCAACATAAACAAACAAGAAATGGTTGAATAAGACACACTAGTGAAAATTAACAAAAAGAGGTTAAATACTGTACTTAAGCTAAATATTTTAAACGAATTCAAAACAAAACAAAAGTTGATATTTTTTCACATTTTATTTTCATTTTCATATTTCATTCAAGGTTTATGGAACTTACTTATTTAAAAAGTTATTTTAATTGTTTAGAATTTTCTTGTCACGTGTGTACTTGAAAATTTAAACAAATCTTACCTCAATGCTAATTGTTCCAGATGCTTATCAACGTAAACGTACCTTTCATTCAATGTTTTAGCAATAACAGACTCATTAACTCAGTCATGTTCATTCTTTTTACTTCCACAGTTTTTGCTTGTTCTATTGTTGTTCTTGTTGTGTTGTGTGTTTTGTTGTTGATGTTATTCTTGTTGTTGTTGTTGTGTTGTGTGTTTGGCTGTTGCTGTTGTTATGTTGTTGTTGTTGTTGTTGTGTTGTGTGTTTTGTTGTTGTTGTTGTTGTTGTTGTTGTTGTTGTTGTTGTTCATGTTCTTGTTGTTATTATGATTGTTTTCTTTGTCTTTCGTTTCCTTAAAATAAATTTGCGTGTGATCAAATTGAAATTAATTTTATTGTTTCTTTGCTTTCTTGTAATAATTATTTGTATGGCTTTCTATATTAAATCATTGTGTGTTTTTTGTAAAGTTTGGTTTTGCATGTAACTGATGTATTAAAAAATCAAGATGGAGAAATTTACTTATTTAAAAAACGCACGGTTGGAAAATTGTTTTTACCTTGTAGAAAATAAGAACTACGGAGGGTTGTTGAAGTTTTGTTATTTCTTGATACAAAACTTAGATTTCACGTCTCAATTAAAATCTGTAGAGCTTCACCCATAACGCATTAATTTACACCGGCCTGCTATTTCGCGTCTCGCATTTTGGGGAGCTTTCATCCGAATGTTTTTTTTATATCAAAGGTGGCATGGCATGGGGCAAAAATGGGCACTTACAATGTTATAGGCCAGGAGGAAGCCCAGTGGAGATTCTACCACTGTTGAGCACACATTCCCATCGGAAAGTGTATCAAACACATAGGAAACACGGTACCGCACAGAGACCATGTCATGCTCACGCAGTTAGCTAAATCTCTAGAAGATCCAATCACACATCGGCAGGTGATCTTTGGGAGATCTAATCATATATCGTCAGGTGACCCTTAGGAAGCACAATCACACATTGGCAGTTGACCTTTGAATCACCTAATTACACTGGCAGGTGACCACCTAATTACACATTGGCAGGTGACCTTTGAACCACCTAATTACGCACTGGCAGGTGACATTTGGACCATATAATTACACATTGGCAGTTGACCTTTGAATCACCTAATTACACATTGGCAGGTGGCCATTGGACCACTTAATTACACATTGGCAGGTGACCTTTGGACCTCTTAATTACACATTGGCATGTGAACTTTGGACTATTCAACCACACAATGGCAGGTGATCTTTAGACGATCCAATCGCACATAGCAATCGATCTCCGGGAGACCCAATCGAACTGTTCCCTGTTCTGAGGTGTACCCTCCATCAGGCGTCCACGGGCGGCAGTGTCTCATCCTTGCTGCTCTCTGTGGACAGAGTGCTGCCAATATCAGAGACGGAAGTTCCTCGGCCTTTGCCTGACTGTGCCTTGGAAACAGTACTGAGAGAAGAAGATTCATTGTCTTGCCAGCTGGCCTCTATGTTTTCACTCTTGGTGTTTATTTTGTTCATGATTCTGGTCAGCTTGATCAGGTAATCGATGGGTTTGGGCGGCTGATTGATCACAAGCTCGACCAGAAGGTGCTGAGGAAGAAAGATGGTTGGATATGCAAAAGCTAGAGTAACACTAGATAAAGCAAGATTTAATAGGTTTTTTCTCTTGGAGGAAAGAAGAGTGCGGCAAGAGAATCAGACTTCTACTAACTTATATGGGAAATATTTCTGTTTATATCCCTCAATGTGGTAGAGAAGATGAATGATATTGTTATAATAAGACTAGAGATGGAATTTTATTATGCCACGTGTCTTCACTAAATAAGATAGATGAATGGATTGTTATATAGGTGATAGATAGATAGATGATAGATAGATAGATAGATAGATAGATAGATAGATAGATAGATAGATAGATAGATAGATAGATAGATAGATAGATAGATAGATAGATAGATAGATAGGTAGGTAGGTAGGTAGGTAGGTAGGTAGGTAGGTAGGCAGGTAGGTAGGCAGGTAGGTAGGCAGGTAGGTCGAAGCTCGATTTAGAGACGGTATATTATTTCTTGGTCTAGCTCTAAAATCTTTAGGTTAGGTCTAATCTACCTCTGTCTAGATCGAGGTCTCTACTCTAGATTTAGGTATAATCTAGATTTTGTATTTTTAAATTTAATTTGAAAAGAGCACGAAGCTTTCTGGAAAGACGGCTTTAGAGTTTATACTTTAGACCGTTAGACGCTCCACTTCCGACGTTCAGTTTCACTTTGGATTTAGACCTAACCGGTATTTCTCGTACCGGAAATCAATCGAATGTCGATATCTTTTTCGCAGAGTTATGAAATAAACATTTTGCCTTTTATTTTCTAAAATCAACCGTTTTACCTAAAAAAAAAAAATATTATTACCGTCCACAACAGCGTACCAAATTACCCTAACAAACCAAATTTCAGGGTTCTAGATGGTGTAGTTTGCCCGTGATGCGTGGTAGAAACGGTCCACCGTCAATTATTCATAGATGTTAAAGGCGTTAAAGTTATGTTTCATTCATTTATTTTCTGTTTTCAAGTGGGGGCGGGGTAGTTCTGTGGGGAATACACAATAATGTACCAGCACCAGCACGTCCCCAATGCTCTTGGTCTGCTCACCTCAAAGATCCTATTGATGCCCTTGGCCTCCATGTACTTCTGGATCTCCGGCCCCTGGTCCAGGGCAATGGGAGTGCGCGGTCTGTCCGGCAGCGACCTGAAGTCTACCGGCTTCGCTTTCAGGAACTTCTCCCACTCTTCTTGCTTCTCCCTTCTTACGGCTGCTTCAGGATCATCCACGTCTTCTTCTTGCCACGACACGGATTTGTTGTCGTCGAACATGTCTCTTAATTCCGACTCTTCCCCGTCTTCACCGTATCCTCGAGATCCTAAATAATTGAATTAGTTTGTTGTATAGATTATTAGCATTGTCGTATCCTTAATTAATATCATTATTATGACTTATTTACTTAAATAATTTTATTATTATCATTATTATTATTATTATTATTATTATATTATTATTATTATTATTATTAGCATTATTATTGTCATTATTAATGTTGTTGTTGTTGTTTATTGGATTAAGCAATAGTATTTTTATTGTCAATGTTGTCCTTATTGTAACGCCATTTGTGTATACTTAACAGTAATAAGACATTTATTTAGTATCATTGTTATAAAGCTCTAAATCAAGAATTTCGATAAGGTCTTTGCAAACTTCAGTATTGCTGAAACGCTCACTGTAAACTTTGTAAATGTTGTCGATAGCTTTAATTAATGAGTAATAAGTGTTATACGTGCAACACTCTAAAGTTTATGTAGATGTAATCTAAATATAATAATAAGAACATATTGATATTGAAGAACTTGAAATGTTCAGTATAGTATTTTACTTTAATGCTTTTACTTACCGCCGGTGCCGCCGCTGGACTTGGACGCCTGTGAGGGGAAAAATAAAGCGCAAATTTCATCCTCATAAATTAACACTAGGTTTGCATTACATTCAATAATATGTCTATTTCACCCCGCTTTTTACAAAAAGTATACTATTAATAGTCCAACTCTAAGCACGTTTTTATAAACAACGTTTTTTTTACAGTGATCAAAATATCGGGCTGTTTTGATTGCTAGGAGTCAGTACACATCACACTTTGGTATCAGTGACGGTGCTTTTCACAAAGTGATTTTGTCGTACAAAGCTGCGAGACTTTCTTTGACTGGATCGGCCCACGGATTTCAGATAATGTGTTCTAGGAATGGGTCGAGGCGATTAGGCATTGTAAAGACCACGATATTTTGCAATCAATTTAGTCAGGATTGTTTCAAGTTGCAACTTGCAGTGGAATTTTTAGTTACTACAAACAAGCGTCACCTGTAGTTCAATCAATTACATTCCGGAATAAGGGCGGTAGGTTTGCCGTTCGAATCTCTGCAAACATGCTGCCGGAAGAGCCCCGTGCGCTCTGCACAAAGGTGTGTTAGCCACGTTACGTAAGGTTGGTCAGATAAGCTCGCCCATTTCTTTGTTTTGTTGTTTTATTTTTTGGTTTTCGGTTGGCTTTGCAATTTTTCTCTGATCTGGCGATTCCATATTTTGCGGCCTACCCTCAGCCCACAATAGCTAGTTTAGTTTGTAAATACAGCAGCAATCACATCACAGACAGAATTGGCCATTATGTATTTCTTATAAACTGATATCGGTTTTGGAAATTTCATCCCTGTCATCAAGAGCGAGTAAAGAGGTGAGAAAGTGTGAGCGCTTACCCCTGAGTATCGGTCATCGCCGTCTTTGGTCGATTTGCCCCCACTGGTACCACTGTCCCGACCCTGAGTGAAGACGGACATAGAGGGTGTACAGGTGAGCTGTATAATTCTTCAAAGTGAGGGAATGGAGGAGAAGTAAAGATGGAATAGCGGAAAGATGGAGATGGAATGGGTGAAAAGGCTTATTGGGTTGAGAATGAGAAGGAATAGAGCTGAGATAAAGAGGGTATGGAGGTGTGAATGAGAGGCGGGTAGAGGTGAGAATGAGAGGGGGATAGAGGTAAGAATGAGAGGCGGGTAGAGGTGAGAATGAGAGGCGGGTAGAGGTGAGAATGAGAGGCGGATAGAGGTGAGAATAGGAGGGGATAGAGGTGAGAATAGGAGGGGATAGAAGTGAGAATAGGAGGGGATAGAGTTGAGAATAGGAGGGGATAGAGTAGAGAATAGGAGGGGATAGAGTTGAAAATCGGAGAGAATAGAGTTGAGATCAAGACAGGATATATGTGAGATTGAGAGAAGGGATGCGGCAAGATTTAACCGACATCAAAGATTGAGAATAGTGTGGGGTTTAATGTACGTCAAAAAGAGAAAATAGGATGAGGTGTATTTACCTCAAAAAGAGGATTGGTAGTGAGAACAAACCTATGTCAAAAAGCTATGTCGAAAATATGGAGTGGAGTGAGGTATAACTTAAATTTATAAAAGGGGGAATGGGTTGGTATATGGGATGTAACCAATGTCAAAAAGAAGGAATGGGGTAAAGTGTAACCTAGGATAAAAAAGAGGGAATGGGGCGGGGTGTAAGTTGTAACCCACGCCAAATAAGGTAATGGAGAAAGTTGTGAACCACGTTAAGAACAGGGATATGGGATTCAGGTGTGAACCACTTAACAAAGAGTGAATGTGTGCGAGATGCCTCTCACTTTAAAGAAAAAAAGAGGGAAGGAGTGAGGTGAGATGAAAAAGGAGGTGAGTGAGATGAAAAAAGAGGGGAGGAGTGAGGTGAGATGAAAAAAGAGGGGAGGAGTGAGGTGAGATGAAAAAGGAGGGGAGGAGTGAGGTGAGATGAAAAAGGAGGGGAGGAGTGAGGTGAGATGAAAAAGGAGGGGAGGAGTGAGGTGAGATGAAAAAGGAGGGGAGGAGTGAGGTGAGATGAAAAAAGAGGGTGAGGAGTGAAAAAGGAGGGGAGGAGTGAGGTGCGATGAAAAAGGAGGAGAGGAATGAGGTAAGATGTCTTAAAAATCGACAAAAGAGGCACACACGGTAAGAGCTTACCGGCGAGTATCGGCCATCGCTGTCTTTGGGCGATCTGCCGTGACTCCCGCCACTGCCATGGCTCTGTACAGGTACAGATCACAGGGAATGGAGGTGGTGTGTTAAGTCTTAACTACCTCAAAAAACGAGGGAATGGAGGTGGTGTGTTAAGTCTTAACTACCTCAAAAAACGAGGGAATGGAGGTGGTGTGTTAAGTCTTAACTACCTCAAAAAACGAGGGAATGGAGGTGGTGTGTTAAGTCTTAACTACCTCAAAAAACGAGGGAATGGAGGTGAGATGTTTACTTCGTCAAGAAGGAAGGAACAGAGGTGAGGTGGTATCTACATTAAAAGGAAGGGATGGAGATAGATGAGATGTTAACTACCCAAAACGAGAGAATGAAGGTAAGAGATGAAAACTATGTAAAAAGGGAATCGGTGTAAGATTTCGACTTCGACAAACATAGAATTTTTTTTTTAAATTAGATACTTGGCCCTATAAATCAAAGATTGTAATCACATCGAAAAGAAATTTGATTAAATGTTTCTAAAATAAAGTAATTGTAACCACGTCGTGACAGATTTGTTAACGTGTATCTGTAATAAAAGATGGTTGCAACCACTGGTGAAAATACGAGGGGATAGAGTTGAGAATAGGAGGTAATAGAAGTGAGAATAGGAGGGGATGGAGGTGAAAATAGGAGGTGATAGAAGTGAGAATAGGAGGGGATGGAGGTGAAAATAGGAGGGGATAGAGTTGTCTCTTTCTTTAAAGAAAAAAATAGTGGAGGAATGAGGTGAGACGAAAAAAGAGGGGAGGGTGAGATGAAAAAAGAGGGGTGAAGTGAGGTGAGATGAAAAAGGAGGGGAGGAATGAGGTGAGATGAAAAAGGGGGGAGGAGTGAGGTGAGATGAAAAAGGAGGGGAGGAGTGAGGTGAGATGAAAAAGGAGGGAAGGAGTGAGGTGAGATGAAAAAAAGGGGAGAGTGAGGTGAGATGAAAAAGGAGGGGAGGAGTGAGGTGAGGTGAAAAAGGAGGGGAGAAGTGAGGTAGGAGCTTACCGGCGAGTATCGGCCATCGCTGTCTTTGGGCGATCTGCCGTGACTCCCGCCACTGCCATGGCTCTGTACAGGTACAGATCACAGGGAATGGAGGTGGTGTGTTAAGTCTTAACTACCTCAAAAAACAAACGAGGGTTGGGTTGGTTTTAACGTCCAACAGCAGCACTATATAGGCTATATTGTGGACGGACCCCAAGACGGACGTCTGACAATTTTATGCCACACACGAAACAGGGCGGGGATACCATGACTCCTGTCTCAGCCGGTCACATTATACTGACACCGACCCAACCAGTAGGGAACGCAACAGCCAGGATTCGAACTCGGGACCTTTTGCGTCGGAAGCCGATGTTCTACCCCTGGACCACCTCCCCCCCCTGATAGAGAGAGGTAGAGAGATAGAATCTTTCCTATAATTACAGAAGCTTGGATAGGAACGATAAACGGATTGCCCCCCCCCCCCCCCAACAAACGAGGGAAATGAGGTGAGATGTTTACTTCGGCAAGAAGGAAGGAACATAGGTGAGGTGGTATCTGCGTTAAAAGGACGGGATGGAGATGAGATGTTAACTACACAAAACGAGAGAATAAAGGTAAAAAGGGAATAGGTGTGGGATTTCGACTTCGACAAACATAGGAAATAGTTTCAGAAGTAATTTTTTAAATTAGATACCTGGTCTCATAAATCAACGATTGTAATCACATCGAAAAAACATTTGATTAAATGTATCTAAAAACAAGATGGTTGTACTCAACTCAGGATAAAATAGTTTACTTAAATATAAACAATATGGTTGTAACCACGTCAGGCAAGACCTTATTCTGTAACAAGACGGCTGTAACCAGATCATAATAGACTGCAATCGTTAACAAAACGGCTGTAATCACGTAGTTATAGACTGTAGTATGTAACAAGACGGCTTTATTCACGTCATGATAGACTGTAATCTGTAACAAGACGGCTGTGATCACCTAGTGATAGACTGTAATCTGTAACAAAACGGCTGTAATCACGTCATGATAGACTGTAATCTGTAACAAAACGGCTGTGATCACCTAGTGATAGACTGTAGTCTGTAACAAAACGGCTGTAATCACCTAGTGATAGACTGTAGTATGTAACAAAACGGCTGTAATCACCTAGTGATAGACTGTAATAAATAACAAGACGGCTGTAATCACCTAGTGATAGACTGTAGTATGTAACAAAACGGCTGTGATCACCTAGTGATAGACTGTAATCTGTAACAAAACGGCTGTGATCACCTAGTGATAGACTGTAGTATGTAACAAAACGGCTGTAATCACCTAGTGATAGACTGTAATCTGTAACAAAACGGCTGTGATCACCTAGTGATAGACTGTAGTATGTAACAATACGGCTGTATTTCACCTTAGAGCGGGGACCACCTTGTCCGTCCAGTCCATATGAGTCTGAGCTTCCATCTGTCGAGGGCCGGCCAGAGAGTGGCTGTGGAACAAATGGGGATTGTCGGCTCTTTCATTTGTGACAATAATTTATTTTTAGAACAATGCACTTAAATAAGATCCAAGCTTCTCGTCTTGCCATCTTTGTGTTAGGACTATCAAATTGACTGAATGTCCATATATGAATGTCAAATGACAGAGGTTTATCACAGAGGTATGTCTATTTAAATAAATTATTGCTAACGTCAAATGTATCGTTTTCACTAGTCTGGAAACCTTGGACGCCCATCCCTGGACAAGTATTGTTTCTTCAAGTCTTACAGTAGATAGTTTGAACTTATACCCTCGAAACATCTCGTTATTTTTAAGATTCGCATTATTTTCCGAGGACCCTTTGCGGAGTTGGCGTCTACGCCTATGTTAGTGTGTGCGTGTGTTTGTGTGTGTGTTTGGTTTGGGAGGGGGGGGGAGGGGCGAGGGGTGCGTGGTGAATGTGTTGCTTAACGTCCAATGTCAGCTCTTTATCGGCCATAAGGTGGACGGGCATCTAGACTATAGTCTGGCGATTTTTTTTTTGCTGCAACACACGAGACAGGACAGGAAGACCATTTCTGGGCTCCAGTTTGAGCCGGTTACATTAAACTTATACCGACGTAACCAGTAGGGGAAGAAATTGGACAAATACATTTGCGAACCTTTCTATTTGGAGACTAACGCTCTACCGCTTGTACCTGTTGTAGTGCATGGAATGCATGGAACGCTATTTATCTAGATTTAAGTTTATCAAGTTCCTAAGTCGATGTCCAGAGGACGTAGGATCATGCAAAATCGAATCATATATAAACTCATATTGCGATATAAATTCAAGAAAGTAGGTGGAGCAAAAATGAACCCAGCTAAGTAAAAATCGAATTATTAAGCACATGGACTTACTTTAAAGGATGATATCAAAGTTCATGTTGTCTTATCTTATCTTATCTTATCTTATGCCAAGTAACCATATCGCTGTGAGAATCGCTAAGTAACTTCCATGACCACGGTGCATCCAATAGGTGCAGGTATTTCGTTTTCTTTGAACCAGGAACTGAAATAGACTAATGACTAGAGCATCGTTCGATGTAAAAAATGCTCAAAAGAACCAATTTCTTCAATATAATAGGAAGGCGCGATGTAAAATATTCTAAACGAAATGTAGAAAACCTTCTTGACAGCTAAGGCTCGTGACTATAACGAGCCACTCTCCTTCTTAAGACGAGGTGTAAGCAACTGCGACGTTTTATGCCTACCTGCCACCCCATTTCTCTAATAAACTTTGAATTATGCTCAAACAATGATTAGGTTTTGTCAATGTGAGTTTTTTATTCACTTACATCACTCTCGCCGTCTTCGGAACGAGCCTGAAATGAAGGTATACGACATAACAAATCAATTATTTGTTTCATTGATCTAACGATAGTGACTTTGAATTGTCGTATTTACATGTAAGATTAAGTGAATTAAATACATGTAGGTTATCATAAGGCAAAACGTTTCATGTAAGTTGCGACAGATATTTAATTACACATATCAAAAAGAGTTGTTGACTTACACTGTATGAACAAAAAAGTTACAAAAGCTACGCACGTATTTCGGTCTTGAAAACGAACGAAACCCAATAAATAAAGATAGATAGACTTAGGTAATATCTAGTGGCATGCAATGCAATAACACTATAGTGTAACATCCAGTACAATAAAACTAAAGTGTAACATCCAGTGGTCTACAGTACAACAAAAAATACAGTGTAACAGCCAGTGGCGTACAGTACAATAACAATAGAGTGTAACATCAAATGTCGTGCACAATAAATAACACTAGAGTGTAACATCCTGTGGTCTACAGTACAACAAAAATACAGTGTAACATCCAGTGGCGTACAGTACAATAACAATACAGTGTAAGCGAACAGTACAAAAACAATACAGTGTAACATCCAGTGGCGTACAATACAAAAACAATACAGTGTAACATTCAGTGGCGAACAGTACAAAAACAATACAGTGTGACATCCAGTGGCGTACAGTACAGTAACAATACCGTGTAACATTCAGTGGCGAACAGTACAAAAACAATACAGTGTGACATCCAGTGGCGTACAGTACAGTAACAATACCGTGTAACATTCAGTGGCGAACAGTACAAAAACAATACAGTGTAACATCCAGTTGCGTACAGTACAGTAACAATACAGTGTAACATCCACTGGCGAACAGTACAATAACACTAGAGTGTAACATCAAATAACGCTAGAGTGTAACATCCAGTGGCGAACAGTACAATAAGACTAAAGTGGAACATATATGGCTTATAGTGCAATAAACTAAGAGTCTAATATCTAGTGATGTACAATAAAATAACACTAGAGTGTTAAATTTAGTGGCGCACAGTACAATAATACTAGAGTGTAAAAGACTGACAATGCAATAACTATAAACTATGAAACATACATGCAAACAATGCAAAAAAACTACAATCGAATATTAGAAATGGATACTGCAAACACAGGAGAGAGAGAGAGAGAGAGAGAGAGAGAGAGAGAGAGAGAGAGAGAAAGAGACAGAATCAGGGATACACAGAAAGATTTCTGGAGATAGAGGACTAGGACACGAGATAATTTCAGCCATATGCACAAAAACTATCCGAGCCTCATTGCCCTGACTGATGAGTTACAGGAACGGGTAAAAATGAAACTGTTCGTTACTAAAATGTCATCAAACAAAATAATTACAATGAAAACTTCTTGTCTGCCTAGGTAAGGAATTTGAAACTTCTAGTCCGTCTAGATAGAGAGGTAAGGTAGATCAAACTTCTAGTCCGTCTAGATAGAGAGGTAAGGTAGATCAAAATTTTAGTCCGTCTAGATAGAGAGGTAAGGTAGATCAAACTTTTAGTCCGTCTAGATAGAGAGGTAAGGTAGATCAAACTTCTAGTCCGTCTAGATAGAGAGGTAAGGTAGATCAAACTTTTAGTCCGTCTAGATAGAGAGGTAAGGTAGATCAAACTTTTAGTCCGTCTAGATAGAGAGGTAAGGAAAATCAAACTTTTAGTCCGTCTAGATTGAGAGGTAAGCAAATTCAAACTTCTAGTCCGTCTAGGTAGAGAGGTAAGGTAGATCAAACTTTTAGTCCGTCTAGATAGAGAGGTAAGGTAGATCAAACTTCTAGTCTGTCTAGATAGAGAGGTAAGGTAGATCAAACTTCTAGTCCGTCTAGATAGAGAGGTAAGGTAGATCAAACTTTTAGTCCGTCTAGATAGAGAGGTAAGGTAGATCAAACTTTTAGTCCGTCTGATAGAGAGATAACGGAGATAGAGAGGTATTTTAGTCTCCCTTGATAGAGAGGGCTAGGAAGTTCAATAACCATATGATATTTGAACAGAATCGTGTACGACATTTAAACAGAATAGAATGGTTCTTGGTATTTCACCTTTCTTATGGCCCAGAATTTTGTTAACGCTGTCATATCCTCCTGCATGGGAAAAGAAAGTAAAGAATAATATGAACAATAATTATTGAACCTAATTAGATTTTTGTAACTAGTTTTTTATGTAATAAAACTTTCCACCTGACTCTATAGCGCACATTCAATATTGAATACGTCATCAGAATTTGAACGAATCGCTTCTAGCAACTTAAAGAGTTTTAATAAATTGCATAATAGTATACAAACAAACAAAGAAAGAGATTAATCTTCTTGGTTTTCTATTGCCGCTGAAGGTGTTGTAACATTACAAATCTCTATCAGTTGTACATGTACTATTACCCGAATAAATACTTTTAAAGTAGGGTTGTCTATATATTAGACAACGCATAGTGATTGCTGTTTTGGTTTTTGTTGTTGTCGTTTTTTTTTTACTTCCTTTGATTGACACGACACAATCAGCAAATGTGGAAGTGAGTCCATGATGTGATGATGTTGAAAGTACCTACGAAGGTCTTTTCGTTTGTTTGTTTGTCTTTTTTAACTGATTTTGTAATTTAATAAACAGTTACCTTACTATTTCATGGACTAGTTATGCTGAGAATAAAATATCAATCTAATTTTTTAAGGGCAAAATTCGATACAGATACCTATAATTCTTACTCACGTCTCCAAACTCCTGATCAAACAGCATATCGTACTGGGGATATTGTGACAAAAATGCCGTTAAATGACTTCAATATTCCAGAACTTTAATGTACTTAAATGCACAATAAAGCATAATTGGGTAACATAAATAAGACCTACGTACCGTATTTCATATAGTTTTCTTCATCATCAGTTGTTCTAATTACTATTTTCTTACATTTTGTTTCTCTGGGCAGAAAAGAACAAAGTAAGCCTGGGAGAGGACCAAACTGTTTTTTTTACCACTAGAGTAACTAAAAAGGGTAATATTTAATATGCTTTCCCTCAAACAGAAAAAGACTGAAAGACACAAATCAGTAACTGTTTTAGGGTGTTTTTAGAAACAATATCTGAAAGTCTCTCTAGCTGTCAGTGTCACTGAAACAATCGAGTGATGAGTTTAAAGACCCAATGTTACTATCTAAAAAAGGGAAGTTATTAAGAGACCCAATATTACTATACTTATCAATGAAATTATATTTAAAGAGAACCAATATTACTATACTTAACAATAAAGTTATATGTTAAGAGAACCAATATTACTATACTAAACAATGAATTTATGTGTTAAGAGACCCAATTTTGAAAATTGAAATTGAAAAAATACCTATTTTATGTCTAAGTTAGTGCAAAATCAAACCCCCACATAATAAATTGTGTGCTTCGTCAATGCGAACTCTCCCCCTACATATTTGGGCTACTGCAATACGAACTCTCCCCCTAAATATTTGGGCTACTTCAATACGAACTCTCCCCCTACATATTTGGGCTACTTCAATGCGAACTCTCCCCCTACATATTTGGGCTACTTCAATGCGAACTCTCCCCCTACATATTTGGGCTACTTCAATGCGAACTCTCCCCCTACATATTTGGGCTACTTCAATGCGAACTCTCCCCCTACATATTTGGGCTGCTTCAATGCGTACTCACCCCCTACATATTTGGGCTACTTCAGTGCGAACTCACCCGATACATGATAAGTGCTCTACCTCTCGCTAGTCTCGCTAACTGTGCCCCGCCGACCCCCGCCCACCCTAACTGTGTTCCCCCCACCCCCCTCTACATATTGAGAGTCTCGCTAACTGTGTTCCCCCCTGCACCTGCGACAATGCTTCGAGCCCGGTAGACGTCAGTCCCTGGAGCAGTATGACGCCCTCCGCCACCTCGGCGCACTCAGCCTTGAGGTTAAGGGCGTGCCCCACGACCGAGCCAGACGTCCGGGCCTCAACCACGATCGAGTCGTACTCTTTCTTCGACACCGTCATCGTTAGATCTCCCATGATCACGACCTTCTGGTTGTCGACCCCAGAGCTTGACACTGAGCGGCTCGTGTTGAGTCTGTTTAGGCTGCTACTACTGGTGGCGTTTACCACTTTGAGGCTCGAAGATTTCTTAAATGAATCGGTGTTTTTCACCGAGACCCTGGAAGTTAAAGGTGACCTGCTATAGATACTTTGTCGCGACGGGCTTCTTATTGAGGGAGACCTCTTTTTCTTTTGAGCAAGTCCCTTTTTTGATCCTTGCGGGGTGGTGTCGGGTGTTAAATCGTTTCTCGTGGCACCACGGGCTGGTCGGACTACAGAGATTAAAGGGAGGGGGGGGGGCAAGATCATATGAAAATGGTGATACCTTTCTCTGGCCAATAACTCGATTTGAATGCTTTCACATTTTGGAATGTTTCTAAACGCCAACAGTGTCCAATAACATATAGTTTTCTAGTGTTTTCAAACATAGTTTTATCTACTGATGTGTCCCATTCGATAACGCAGAAAAACAAATTAATTTTAAAAAAGATGTAAACGGTAATTGCAGTGCTTTGTCGATCTTAAGAGATATTTTTGTCTCAACTTCTGCCTCAAGACACCTTTTGAACTTAGGGCCAATTTAATATCAAGTATTTTAAACTGATACATAATTATGGTTATCTTGGTTAGAAAAACAAATGTTAGGGTTTTCCCGCCATCAATTGTTGCATTTTTGTGGCGTAGCAGTTCATAGAACTAAAAAGATTGTGGAGAATCGACTAATCTGAAACTGATAGCCATGCTACGTACATCATCATAATGTGTCAAAGTTCGTGTGTCTGTATGGTTTCGTGAGAAGAGGGAGCGAGTTTGATTAAATGGTAGAGCAAAATGGTTTCAATCGAGACGACCAGAGTTCAGTCACATGATCAGGCGAATATATTTATTGAATTTCGTGCCGTAATGATAAGGTTGGTGTCAGTATAATGCGCTCGACTGCAATAGATTCTTGATATCCATACACTGTCTCTATGTAGCAGCGCGTAAAGTTGTCAGAGATTAGTCTAGATCCTCTCCACAAACAAAATGTTTATTATAACACAATAGAAGTAACCACCAAGGGCCAAGCAGTTACTTTTCTGGTCAGCTCACTATTCGATGTTTCAATCCTGAGTAGCAGCCATATCGTTTTAGTCCTCTTTACTCTAGATGAGATATGTATGAGCTGATCGAAACACCTGTAGAGTAATGGCTGAAAAACTAACAAACCAATGGGTGTTTTAGGTAATTTAATTTCTCGAACCAAAACGCGTCAATGACTTTATCTTTACAAAACTCTACAGGACTTTCTTTGTTGTTGTTGTTGTTGTTGTTGTTGTTGTTGTTGTTGTTGTTGTTGTTGTTGTTGTTGTTGTTGTTGTTGTTGTTGTTGCACTGTTGTTGTTGTTGTTGTTGTTGTTGTTGTTGTTGTTGTTGCGTGTTTGTTTTGTTATTAGAATCGGTGGACGCTCTCTTTACCTGGCCAATAACACCTGCATCCACACACAAATCGAAGGTGCTACTTACAGGGGTCTCGAGTATTCATGATGAACTGGGTGAGGACAATTTTAGTGCCCGCCAAACTGCTGTCTTCCAAATCAGTAATTACTTTGCGTATGAGGAGGGCAGCCTGCTTGTTGTTTAGCTGGTTGTCCCTCATGATCGAGAAGATTTCGCGAATGGCTGTCTCCGACTGTAGGGGCAAGAATACAAAGTTAACCACGCCCATTCATTTAGCTGTACTATCATACTGTACGATTATACACGTAATGAATAAAATACTGAGAGGTTTCAAGAGGTGTGTGGGTGGGGACAATTAAGGCGGTTGCTTTATTCTTTAAACCTTAATAAAAAATAAAGTCTATCTGGAGATTGGTCAACCGCCTTAATTTCAATAAATAAATAGAGCTACAGACATCAATAACAGTGTGAGTGCTTTTTGTGAAACGTCTGTGTAAATCTCTGTATTCTTTAATTATATCCCAGCTCTTAGTGAGTAAATACCTGTGACTATAGTTTTCATTGTCTACAATCATGCATAATAAATTAATTGTGCTTCAACCATGAAGCCACTGCTTTTGATCCATCCAACAAGGAAAGTAGAGATGCTTAGCTAATATCATTATTGTATGTCTAAAATTTGAAAAAAGATACTCGTGTAGCCCGAACATTAATTAGGAAATTAGCTAATCTCACTCTTCTTGGTCTAAACACAAAAAAGTGATGTCTATGCTTGTGCATAGACAGCTTATCTCTCATTTCGGGGTCTAGAAATAGAAAAGAGGGACTCGTGTACATAGAACATAGAAACTGAGTTCATCTCAAACATCTAGGTCTATAAAGTAGAGAGCGGTAGAAAATGTTTAAACATTTAGGAATAAAAGAAAGAAATGGGTCAGGGAGAGAGTGAGAAAGGGATGGGAAGAGAAAAATAGAGACAAAGAGACAAACGGAGAGATAGAGAGAGACCAACAGAAAGACAGACAGACAGACAGGCAGATAAACAGGCAGATATACAGAGAGAGAGAGAGAGAGAGAGAGAGAGAGAGAGAGAGAGAGAGG